>JAECUM010027273.1:0-11713 GCA_016617855.1 Megalonaias nervosa | reverse complement strand
TTTTTTTTTTGTACAACGATGCCCGAGGGTGATTTATGTATCGTGTACATTATTTCGAAATAGTGAGTTCGGTTCATCCCTGCCGCACGTGCGAAGTGCTCTTGATGGGAAAAAAAAAAAAAAACCGATTTACATCTAGCACACTACATCCCATGTGTATAAATAACTCACCGTAATGTGATATCTTCAAATTACGGAAAGTCTTGACAGTAAGCAGTCTACTTAGGGACTTGCATGTCTTCAACTGTAGAGGTATGTAATTTATACATTCCTTATTTATATTATTTATTTTGTGTATTGTAAATTATAGCTATTTTTGGTATTACCACGTTCATTTTTGTATGTTTTCAATGTAGCTTTGGCTTGCGTAGTATAACGCAAATATTTTTCTATTCTTGTTGTGACTTAGCAAGAGATCTTACGTAAACAAAGTTGCATTTTATTAAGAAACGTTTAATACCATAGGAATCTCATCGGACACGGGTTCACTTTCGAACCTGTTTATTGTTCTGTAATATTGTTCGATAATGTAATTTACATAACTTGCCGTATATAACGTCATTACGTTTTTATCCTTTATGCCTGTGTCATGAATAGTACACGGTATTAGTTGTATTTTCAGCTGACCAGGGTGACCAGAGTGAATATAGCAGCTGTAGAGCTGACTAGAGTGATCAGCGGGATCGTGGTCGACGTGGTACCAGCTACAGAGCTAACCACAGAAGGAATTGAAAGGTGGTCGGTGATTACCTGTAACGATACTTACTTGATTGACCAGTGTGACTGGTAGCCGCCAAGTGTAATTTTGACGGAGTGTTTTTTTTTGTTACTCCATGTATGTAATCTTTTTGCCGTGGGCTAATTTTTGGGTTTTGTTATACCCATTGTTTTGGAGTGTATAAGATATTTTTGTATAATATCTCTCCAATTAATTTACCACATTTTACTATTTGAGTAAAACATCTCATTTTTCACTAGTTGAGTGAATCCATCATTTTTTTTACTATTGAGTAAAACGCACATTTTTCATGTATGGAATTGCTGCGATTTGTTCACCTTGTTCTTGTGCTATGTAAAGTCATTCATTTGTATTTATATTTGTTGCATTTATAGGTTTCGTGCGTATTGTGTTAATTTGTCCAATATTTGGACCCATACACGCACGTATCAATCGTATTATTTTATTTAAATCATACATCAATAAATTTGTGTATTTTTATCACCATCAACAGTGTTCTGTTAAGTCCGAAATCCCAACTCGGTTATCTTGTTACATGCAATATTTCCAAAATCTCGTACGTATATTGTTAGAAATATATAGGATGTACTTTCAATCACCTTATGAACACAAAAGATTTGTCTAATTCAGGAAGGTGACTAGCTGTCTATACGAGGTACAGATAATTACAGTATTGTCTTAGAATGTGATTTAGCATGCCACTCTCCTCTTTCACGCAGATGTCTAGCATGTTGAAGAACTCAACATTTGTCAACGTTCTTATGAATATCATCATTGTCAGTAAAGCTGTAATGGCAACTAACTTTAGCACAAGGACGTGCTCTTCTGTCCATTTCTAGATAATCTCTTATTATCATCTAAGATCCTATTTCCTTGAAGGATTGGGATATAGGGCTATTTGGAGGGAGACAATTAATGTTTAGACTCGAAACTGCATTTTATAAAAAAATTGGCGAGGTGGCAATAATTTAGATTACGCCAACCCGAGAGAGTGCCTAATTGGACAGGAACTTCTGTCTAAATGCTGTCTAAATAGATCAGTACGTAGCTTGTTACATTCCTAAACTTTGACTGCTTATTTTAACGGCCAAAAATTTTTTTTCTTTCAATTGCTTCTGCAACACGTATGTTGCTCCTTAATTTCAATTCAAAACTGGAATACCTAATGGATATTAATCATTTTTTCAAGTTCGTTTTCTTGCCTAAATTTTCATTTGATGGACAAATATGCTTTTTGTGCCTCGGTCTAAAAATTAGTGCAGTACGAGAAGTGCTTTAGAGAACTAATTTCCAAAATAACTCCCACATTCAACACGCGCCATTTTGTTTCCAGGAGCAGTGACAAACATAACATCATTTTCTATAGCCTATACAATTTTGGCAATAATAAAAAAGCCGTGTTTAGCGACTCCGTTTTAGGGACATGTCTATGTATCTCACGAGGTCTTGTTTGTTCAGCCTGGTGTCAGGATTGATACGTATATGTAATTACTTGTGTGTTAGTTTTACTTGTGTAGTTGTTTTAAATTATTTTTAATTTTGTTTCATTACATTTTATTGTAATGATTTTCATTGGATTTTTAAGTCTTCTATTTTCGGAAAATTAGCTTGACCCGACTAGATTTTGAGATTTTCTTCAGCACTATTTTTAGCTCGGTTTTTGTAAACGTCGAGTGAAGACGATTGGCTATTGCCAAGGTCTTTTACAATCTACGTGTTACCTCTGTTGTAAACGGTTTTATTTAAAAATTCATTTCCAGCGTAAGAATCTGAGCCTTAGATAAGGCTATTCTAGCTACGTGATAATTGTCATTTTTTTTTTTTTTAATTGCGCTGTTCAAGTTAGTTCACGTGACAGGCTACGTGATTTCTGTCATGTGATCTAAAATCGAGGCTTAAAACGGCCATTTTCTACTAGATCTAGTCATCAGAGTCGTATATTTACACCTTGAAGGTACAAGGTGTTTCAATTGTTGAAGCCAGATTGTTTTTTGAAGTTATCTGTTTTTTGGAATTTAATAATTTATTCTCTAGAAGACTAAACAAGTGTACTTTATAGTTCTGGGACAAAGAATTTCAGTGGAAATTTATTCTGGAATTCTGAACGGAAACATAAACTGTCGATCAATCGAGGATCTGTTGCCATTAGTACAACAACCTCATCTAACGTCATCGCCTCCATATTGGAATTTCATCGAGATTCGGATTCAATTAGAACTGTTTAGTGATAGGACTTACATTTTTTCAATCTTAGGATTTAGATTTTGGATTATATTCACAAACCGTAAGTTATTTAATATTTTCACATTGTTTTCTAGGGAAATAAATTTTTTTTTGTTAAAATTTACAAAACTTGTTGGCTTCACTCTTTTCTTTCGTTACATTTGTACGAGCCTACACAACAGGATAATGTGACTGGGTGGGACATCATGCCACATGTCTGCGGCATGATGCCCCAGTGCTAGACATTACTATAAACTGTCACACTGCAGACATCGTAGCGATATGACTGAAAAATTATTAAACCTGCGTTAAAAATCTAAATCACACAAACACTTGTTTGTTCATCATCATTCATTTCAGTGTCTCTACACTACTGAATGTTCAATTAGCTCAAACGCTACACCCATACAAGATTGTATAATTGTGTTCTTTATTTCTGTCATAATTAATTACGTATGTTTGTTTTTTTTTAATATATTTATTATTAGCCGATGTTATAACACACTTCCAGATACAGATTATAGGTTTTCAGTTTTACCGGATATTCCATGCTGATTAATACACCTGGGATGCGAGGTGTGGTTGGGGGGTGGATCACTGATTTAACGGCAAATTGCAATAACGTTTCCTTTTGAGTTTCACGCCTTCTTCCATTTTGGCCCTGTTTTTCGCATTTAAACAATTTCAAATATTTTCCATGTCCATTAAAGCTTAAGTGACACAAACCATTCTCCACATTCGTCAGGGAAAAGAAACAAGAAAACAAATTACTACGAGGTAACAAAAGTCAAAATGCGATTCTTCACAAATCCTCAGGATCATATTTTTATACCATGTGTATGTATGTATGCATAGTTCTCAAATGAAAAGCTTTCAAAATATATGTCCCAAAATGTCCTGGGGCTTAATTCCAAGGCCGAGAAAGATATTCCTGATGAACACAAGGAAGAAGTCAAATGTGAACGAATGGACATATATATATGTATATATATACACACACCATTAAGAGGATGATATCGTATATGACGGTACTCACGTAGCCATCATTGACCCTTCAACAAATATTGTGTACGGTTTGACTTTGTAATGATACTTTTTTACTACGATTCTTGTCTGTTACCATGCTTTACAGTAAATGAGGTTTGTAGAGTTTATTTTGAATAACTGTATCCAATGAGTTATACAAGAGTTGCAGTGTATCTATGTTTCAGTGTGTGTGTGTGTGTGATATGGATATTTAACGTAGCTTAACAATTTTTTAGTCGTATCGCTACGATGTCTGCAGTGTAGCACTTTATAGTGATGTCTAGCAATGGGGCATGCCGTCGACATGTGGCATGATGTCCCACCCAGTCACATTATCCTGACACCAGGCCGACCAGTCCTACCACTAAGCTCTTAATGCTGAGAGCCTAGCTAGGCAGCTGTTAATACGATAAGTCTTTGATATGACTTGGCCGGGGTTCGAACCCGCGACCTCCCGCATCTGAGGCGGACGCTCTAACCACTAGGCCACAGGGGCGGTTTCCTATATTTTATTTATACCACATACAAATACAATTATTTTAGAGCTGGATACGACGAACAGTTTGTACCACAGTATTTCTGAACATAACGCGATACGTACCACGGAATATCGCAGTTCTATTAGGGATCAGCAATGTAATGTTCTGGTGCAGAGAACTATGACCTCTTAAAACATTTCCATCTCTCAATAGCTGGAAATAATATCTTGAACTGATTTACAGCTACATAACACCATATTGCTTACATTATATTCATTGAGAAAACAATAATATTGAGAGAAAATGAAATTAAATAAATCAGTCTAAAAGGAAAGCCACCCCCTCTCTCCGACCGAAATTTAAATGGATAGCACCTTATAGTAGACGAGTTTTCTGTGTGTATGTTAATTGTTGTACAGGTTATATTCTAAAATCTGTAACTGAAGTGGGATGATTATTCTTACACTATACCTGACACCATGTGAACTACATTATTCTAACATTACAGAACTAGTTGTTAAATATTGGAAGTATTGACGCTGAAGTCTATAATTTACTATATACAAGTGTAAAAATGTGATTAAAAAAGAATCAATATAATTATATTTGAAATATTCAAAATTTGCGACAAATACAACTGTTTTGAAATACATAATGTTTTTAATTATTTGTAACGTAAAATGAAAACATGCTGCTAATATTAAATTCGTAACATCATTACTCGGAAATTTCCGTGCATTCCTTACTGACGGAAACTGCCGAAGTGGCGGTACATTGAGACAGTATCGTGGTACGTACCACAGGAAAAATAAAATACCATGCTAAATAGGAATATTGGTAATATTGCGCACCTCTAACACGTGTACGTTTCCAACATAGTTAAGATTCAAAACAGGAAACTGTTTTGACGGAGGAAGTGAACTCTTCACACCCCTTGTCAGTGTGTCCGGTACAAAATGAAAGTCTGCACTGATTGTAGCTATTCGCAGTTCTTTTTGAATAGTTAATTTGCTCTCCTTTTTGATCTTCTATTTGATTCATACTGATGAAACAAACGAAGGACACGTCTAGGATTTAAACAATAAATATGGTTTAAATGAAGAAAGAAGTGCACCACAAACATTGCATGGCTAGCGTCCAGAACAGTGAAAGTGCAGCTATTTGATTCGATCACCTGCGAGTACATCGAAACGAGTGGGGAATATGCTAGGCAAAACGACCCCCCCCAAAAAAAAATTAATTCCAAACACTTAAAGTTATTTACAACCGAGTTAACTCTGGCAATATGTCCTTCTAAAGTCACTGTGCCGGTCCAAGCCCGGACAAAAGAGGAGGGTTCTGCGCTGGGTTTGAAGCCCATCTTGGTAAAATAAAAGCTCATGACCACATTCACATCTCAAGAAGAGGAGCGCCCACTCTCGAAGGTGCAAGAGTACATGATGGAAGGGTTGGGGGAAGGGGCAGATGTTGGATCTGCAGGTTATTACTCGAGTTAAGTTGAAACTGAAAAAGATAACGAGGAAGGTGAGAACCGAAAAAAACAAACAGACATGGAATATCTAAAGTCGAGGTAATAAGTGGCAAGTTCCATCTGGAGCTGCCAAATTGATCAAGGGTACTGTAAGGTGACGCAGATAAAAATGTAGAGGAAATCTGGCAGAGGTGAAAGCGCGTTTTAATTGGCACAGCGGATAACGTCCTTGAGGTTTTGAGAGGAGAAAAAAAACGAACACTGGATCCGTAATGATATATGGAGGTTAACAGACGATAGGAAGACTATGAAGGCTCAAAAAGAACAAGAATAATCCGAAGCTGTGAAACAACGACTGCGGAAAAGTTTTAAAAAGGATACGTAGGTCAAAAGAAGTTGCTCAAGAGACGATGTATATAGAAAGAAAGAGAGAAAGAAAAAGAACATGTCTCAAAACATGGGGACTCTGAAACATTGTACGGGCTATGAAAGGACTTCCTGGTAGCATAAAAGTCATGGAATGCCAATCAAAGATACTAGTGGAATAACGTCGGCAATGCAAGAAGAGCAGCTAGAACACTGTAATCAACACTTACAAGCCGTTCTTAACTGTGTTGAGTCATTGCTTCTCCATACTTTTTTTTTCAAATTCATCAACACCATGAAGAGTTGATACTGGGGTAGCCAATGTGTCATATTAGTGGAAGGTGAATTAAATAGCTTCTTCTAGATCTGCTCGGATGTCAGGCAAGGATGAGTCTTACCACCCTTGCTCTTTGGCATAGTTATAGATTGGGTGCAAAGCCAACGCCGCATTTGCGAAGCTAGGGAAAATCTATTGAAGTAGAACTTATTAAAATCAGATCGCCTCTGTCCTGCGTGGAAGTCTGACAGCGACCCCTTAGGGGTCATGTTCTGATGACCTATACTATTACCATAATCGCTAATTTTATCAGCCAATCAGCTTATATTTTGAAGTTTGGGAGGCTGAGCAGTATGGCTGAAGAGCATCAATGCGTGCCGGTTTGATTCACTTACAGATTTTTGAAAGCTGCATTTCCATTGGCTAATTCAAAGGCTAACAGAACATGACCCTAAGCGATCGCTGTTAGATCTTCACGCAGGACAGTGGAGATCTGACTTTAATCAGACTGCTATGCGAGTGCTGACAAATCAACTGAAGTCAAAGCGATTTTTGTGAATCTCTGGTCCTCTCAACGCTTATTTCATTTTGTTTTGGTGCAGACGCATTATTTAAATGGCTATGATAATGTCCTTCTTCACTGCCTTGGTCTGGAGTGAAATCAATTCCCACAAAACATATCCTCCTGAATATTAGTCGTACGCAATGCCATGGCCACTGTTGGTTACTAATTGTCATGGGCTTCAAACAGAGTCAAGTAAGATCTCAAGTGGAATTTGTAGACGCCATTTATCATGTGCTGGGATTACTAGTGTATATCAAGAACTGTAATCAGTAGCGTGGGAAGAAATTCTGATTCACTCCCGGCAAAACAAATTCTGGGGCTACGTCCCAATAAAAAAGTAGTTTTTAAGCCTCACTTGGCTTGCTCCACCCATTCACACCCCATCCCCGAAGTTGCTGCGTCACTGATTGTTAACAAGAAAATGCACCTACTATTTAGAATGATCTTTTAGGAGACCAACATTCAGTTATTTACTGACCACACAGGGTAGGATGTAAAAGAAGTGGCATCAAAAATAGACTTAAAAATTAACTTCCTCTCTCCCCTACCATCAGACGATCCCCTTATAAACAAAGTAAAACTTCTATCCTCCCATAACTTCACTACCTCCGTTTGGAGTGAACGTCACCCACTCATCTAATGGTTAGCTAGAAAAGGATGTATAAGACGGGTTATCAAATAGAGCTGAAGTCCCTTAAAAACAAAACTAACATACCTATTTGTACTTTAACTTCCATATTACCCCCTTATAAACAAAGTAAAACCGCTATTCGATCATAACTTCCGTACCTCCGTTTGGAGGGACTAGCACCCATTTCATTTATTGATCACATATGGTAGGATGTATAAAACGGGTACACAAAATTATTTTAATCCCTTATTATCAAAACTAATTTCTCTATCTCCCCTATAACTTCCATATTATACCCTTGTAAACAAAGTACAACTCATACCCACTTTTAATTTCCCTCCCATAGCGTCCTATTTTAAATAAAACTACTATCCCATTCACTCATTTAGTGGCCAGTGTGGGAAGCAAAAGAAGGAGTAATGAAAATGGAATTTAAATCCCTCACAAATAAACTAACCACCCCTGATACTGCATGATCACCTTATAAAAAAAAAGTGAAAATTCAGGCCCATTATAACTTCTATACCTCCGTTTGGAGGGTCAGAGACCACTCATCTACGAAGAATGCTTTGTACGATGTAAAAAAGGCTAGACAAAATATAAATCCCTTCTTACAAAAAATACCTTCCTTAACCTCTTACCACCCTATGGCCCCCTTTATAAATAAAGCACAAATCTATCGTCCTTATATAATATCCCTACACTCTGCTACCTCCTATATTAAACAGAACTACCAAACCACTCACTCATTTAGTGACCACACATGGTAGGATTTAAACGAAGGGATTTTAAAATCCAAGCTTAATCCCTTAGAAATAATAATACCTTTCCTAAGCTTTTACCACATATAATCCCCATTTTAAATTAAACAAAAAATCCCTACACACTTCTATAATGTCCCTTCCCTCCCTATCCTTACTTAATAAAATACCATCCCCTTTTCTATTCTTATAATCCCTATTGTCACGACTGTATGGTCTTACACCAACTGAAAGAAGCAAAGCCAGCCAGTTTTGTAAACTTTAGCAAGTGACCTAATTCTCTAAGTTATAAAATTAATATTTAGAGGAGCTTTCAGTATAACTTAATCCAAAATTAATCATCAAAGTCATGTCACATGTCCAAAAGAATATAGTGTTCTGAAACCAATTCCATATCATGAATGTGCTGATGTACCAATAACCTTGAGTGTGCTGAAGTGCCAACAGTCTTGATGTATCATAACGGGATTGTCCAGATCGGCTTTAAATGAAATGAATTGACAACAATCCCCAAAGAAATATTTTAGTTCAAATTTAATGAGCACTTTGTAATTCCAATGAATAATTTTAAATAAACGATTCCTCTCAAATTAAATCTAAACACAACATTAAATACTTCTGCGGACTGAAAATAAAATAAGAACAGTAATACACTCGTAATTCGGAATAATAATAATAATTACCCGATCTCGCTTTAAATGAATCTCTACGACTCTATCACGAATGTGTCTCAAATCATCCATGTGACTTATTTCACAATACATGATAATTTTTATTCCGAAAATGACCAAAACTGCGTTTGTTAATTTGTTACCGTTGAATCCCGACCTTTCTGCCAATTACCTAACGCAAACCATATAACAAGAATTTGTAAACTTATTTCTGCTGCCAGCGTGTGCTTCGTGAATGAACTGCTACTCGATTCATCTGCGTCCCCCAACACCCCACTAATCCTCTTTCGCATCACAGCAAGTGAGAGGGATCCAGACATTGATCAATTCTATCGCCTGGGTACAAATCAGTTAAAATAGACGTCTATGTTCGAATCCGTCAGACAACCTCAAGTAGTTAGATTTATGGGAAGGGATATGGGCGATTATAATTTTGTAAACGCCTGCAAATGTCATTAATTTTAATAACGCCGATTTTGTTAATATCGACATTTGATTTTTTTGTCAGTTGTGATTTGGTTTGAATCGTGTGTGTATTGTCGCACTGTAATGCATTTGGTAGAGATTGACGACTTCACACTTCAAAGCGTTTCAACGATTGTTGCTGAAGGATTGTTTTTCACCAGTTAACTTTATTTGAGTGGTGTTTCATTAATAAAAAGACAAATGACTCGTGGTTGCGCTGTAAAAGGTTGCTTGGATTCGGCGAAAATTTTTCATATCTCTTTACTGTTACTATTGTAGAACAATGTGCAATAAATTTTAATTTGGTTTTAAACCAGGGAATTTCGGGAGCGCTGTTTTAATGAGAAAAGTAAGTTTCAGTATTTATATTTAAATTATGAATTAAATGAATCAGTTTGCAAGTGTTTTTGTAATATGTAATTTGTAATACGAGTCTTCACTTCGATTAACGGGCCAAATGTGGAAATGATCGACATGCATACAACGGTGCTTGATTGTCTTGTGAGAATGACAGAATTTAGATACCAGAAAAAGCCAACACATGGCATTAAATTGCAGGAAAATCATTGGTGGCCAGGGCTCTGCCCCGGGCCCCGGTGGGAGAGCTCCACTCAACCTAAACCTAAGTACAACATTATATATGTTTGCAGACTGTTATTAAAACAAGAACAATAATAGGAAATAGGAACTAGGAATCCAAGTAATTGTTCGAATCGAAATAATTGTTCTAATCTGTACATGTATACTTCTCCAGAACTCGATTACGACTCTAAGTCGCAATTCATCCCTACGCAACACAATCCACATGACTTATCGCAACTTCATCATCCAACGTGGAAATTACTGCAGACAAGTTTCTTATATAGAACAGAAACTCAAATAAACAACCTATTTATTGCTCACTGCGTTCTATAGTCGTGGACGAAAAGTCGAAGGCACAATACATATATCATCATCATCATCATCATCATCGTCATCGTCATCTTCATTATCATCATCATCAACCCCTTAACCCAAGAGGTCGTTGGGGCACTACAGTTGACTTTACAACCAATTCTCTCCATCTTTCTCTGTTCTCTACTGCCCTTTGAGAATCTCCAAATCCCATGCCTGTCCACTCCTTAATGTTGCCTTCCCATCTCTTTTTCTGTCTGCCTCTTCTTCTGAACCCTCGCACTGTGCCTTGCAAGATTGTTTTTGCCAGTCCAGATGATCTTGAGACATGATCGTACCACTTCAGTTTGCGCTTTTTTTTTTTTTTACAGTGGTCAAGAGGTCTTCATAGGATCCGATGGCTCGTTGGATCCTGTTGTGGACTTCTTCATTGGTTAAATGGTCAATGTACGACATGCCCAAGATCTTGCGGTAGCATCTCATTTCGAAGGTTTGAATCGTTCTTTGTAGATCTGATGTGAGCGTCCATGTTTCACAAGCATACAGAAAGATGGATATGACAATCGAGCGCATCAAATTTATTTTGGAACCAAGAGCAAGGTTGGTATCTTTCCATACTGGTCTCAACCTTGTTATTGCTGCTGTTGTCTGGGCAATTCTGCAAAGTAGTTCTGGTTTGGAGCCCTCATCTGTGATAATTGATCCCAAGTACTTGAAGCTTGTGACTCCTTCCAGCTTCTGCCCACTGACCTTTATTTCTGCACTGATGCCATTTGTGTTGTTTGTCATCAATTTGTTTTTTTCGGCGCTAATCTCCATACCGTATGCTCTGGAGGTTGTGTCGAGGCGCTCATCCAAGTCAGCCAGTTCTTTTTCATATCCTGCTAAACCATCAGTATCATCTGCGAAGCGAAGGTTGGTGATTGTTCTTCATCCGATGCTGACAGTGCTCTTGTGGTCATGCAAGGCATCCTCCATGATCCTTTCCAGGAACATGTTGAAGACTGTAGATGACAGTATACATCCCTGTCTGACTCCAGCTGTTGTTCGAAACCAATCTCCTTGGTGAGGACAGCACTGGGCTTTGACATAGAGGTGCTCAATACATAACAATATAAATTACCAAAACGCTTATGAAGCACCTA
>JAECUM010027271.1:0-36712 GCA_016617855.1 Megalonaias nervosa | reverse complement strand
TCAGATCATGGCCATATTTAATTGACAATTCTGTCCAATAAAAAGCTTGATAAATCTAGCATTGTGCATAATAGTAAATCAGTTAAATGGAGATTAGATTTGATTGATGAATTTAGTAAAGATTTAATTTCGAAATTGTCTAATTGTAAATATATTGTGCAAACTCGATAAATAAATAATACAGATTCTCTTAGCAGTTATTTAAATTAAATCGTATCAGGAATTCATGAGGTTGCGACCCTCTTTTTTCGAAACCTGTTGCTTTTGAAGTATCGTATATACGCAATTGTGTAAAAAAGACGAATGATATGATCCTGGTTGCATTTCTGCTAAAACATTATATATTAATTCTTAGAATCAATTCAACATTTGAAAAAATGAAGAAAATATATTCCAAATGTTTCTAAATAAAAGCAGATATAAGAATCCCTTCCATAAGTACAGGCAGACGTATAACAAAATTAAGGAAATTGAATGTAATATTATGACTAATGATTTTTGTAAGTTATCCTCACTTAAAAAGCTTCTAAAATATAAAATATTTGTCTAAATTCTTTTATATATATATATATATATATATATATATATATATATATATATATATATATATATATATATATATATATATATATATATACTTTATATATATATATACTAGCAATGCATGTGTCATTAACGATCAAGAAGATGATTTTTGTTAATGTAATAATTATAACTGTGTAAATTGTAATTGTCAGAAGCTCGGTAAGCCTGTTGCAGTTATAGGGGTAAAATCTGTTATAAGTTTATTTTAAAAGATACTAATTCCAATCTTTTTGAATTGACTGCGTTTTCTACGTTTTGATTGGATGTAAACGTTCACGTGATACTGATCTGGAACTTTTTACACATCGATATATTCTGCGGACTACTTTTGGTTCCCTGTTTCCAGATCATCTGCTGTGCTGTGAAGTTTTATCTAGGCCTATATCAACGCCTTACCCCCTAATAATAACAACAACAAGCTCCCACCCACCCACTCTTGTGATTTCCGATCAAAAATGACAAGCCACATATTAAAATCGACCATTAGAAGTTAAAACAATGTAATTGCACAGACCTTCCTGCACTCCAACACTCACCCCTTTTGCCGAGGAAAGCATATGGCAGGCTTTAGAAGCCAATATTCGGAAATTATTGCATTTCACCTCGACAATATGTTACAGCAGCGGTTATTAAAGGTCATGGTCATATGTCAACAAAAGGAAGCTCACTAAAAATGGACACGATTTTGCTTTTGAAAGATCGAAATGCGTAGAAAGTAACAACGACGTTGCTATAACCACACGTGCCATACGCAAGCGTAATTTTCGGAAAAAAAAAGGAATATTCCTGGTTTAACCGCAACAACCATTTTTTATATAATAAAATAATGATCATAACAATATATCACTGGCATGACCCGTTATGACATTCTACCCCGTATCACTGTATGAAGAATCGATGAATTTTGGCTAGCAAAGATAGGGCTATGTATTCTATTGCAGTTAAGAGGCTAATGAAAGAAAACTTCGATGTACAAAAAAGTGAATGTTTTGTTAATTAAATCTGCAGATCTGATGTTAGAAAGGAAATAAATTCGAATTATAAGGATTAAATGATCATGGTTGGGTATTTATCGATGTGTGAATTTACCTAATCAGTTGCAAAGTTTACATAAAGTCCTTCGGACTTTATTTACTTTGTGAGTGATTAGGTAAAATATACACATCGATAAATACCCAACCATGATCATTTAATCCTATAATAATTCTTAGGTTGTGATCAATCGTTCAGTGAATATTTTATAGGATCTTTGGCATTATTGTGCCTTTTGATAGAGAAAGAAAATTATAAGGATCAAAGTAATCACGGAGATATAACTTTAATTTGTTGTTTTACAAATATTTACTAGTGCCATAATACAAGAATTATAGACTGGATTCACGATAATAAGCAATTAAGTGATGCTCAGATCGGTTTAAGGAAAGGCCTTTCACAAATACGTAATATCTTTAAAATGCATTGTGCAAGGATATTTACGTGAAGAGTAGCATATGTAGTGTGCCGTTATCAATTTTGAAAAATGCATTTAATAGCCTTTACCATAACGGCCTTTGGTGTGAAACTGCATAACTTGGAATTAATGGTAAATTGCTTATGATTACGAGAGATATGTACACCATTGTTAAGTCAAATGTTAGAGGATGTCAAAGTTATTTTAATTGTTTTTGATTGTGACTTTGGCTTAAACCAAGTGGGTGTTTTAAATCCTACCCTCTTTTGCTCTTGTCCTGGACAGCCTGACACTATCATAGTGGCTATGAATTCAGGCATACCAGCAACTTACGCTGCATTTATAATGATATTATAATATGAATTCTAGCATAACGCTAGATGATATTGCATTTGTGATGATTTTGTAAGATTAATTCTGGCACAACACTATATCACATTGTACTTATTATTGTTATTATTATTTGCTGATGATATAGATGTACCCACGAATTGCAAGATAGCCAGTAATTGTTAGAATATTTTGTGGTAAATGGGGTTGAGAAGTTAATACTGAGACAATAATTATATTTACAAAACGAGGACCCGTCAGATACTCAATGAAATGAACTTATAATAGTAAACAAGTTGAAAGCTATGTTAATTATTTAGGTACTGTACTTTATTATACTGGTAACATTTTCTTTAATGAAGCGGTTCTAGGCAGTAACAGTCTTTAGACTATCAATGGCTTCATTGCCATTATACACAATTATAATTCGAAACCAAAACGTAGATGTCAACTGTTTGACGCATTGTTTGGGTCGGTGAAAGTTTGCAATTTTCATATTCATAAGTTATTTAACATGTGTATTAATACATTTTGTAACGATCTGTAACGTATTAAGTCTACTACCTGGAATATGGGAATATACGCAGAATTTGGAAGATGCCCTCTTTCACTATGTAAACTACTTATTAAGTATTGTTGTTCTATTGTAAGCACTAACAACATTATTGTTAAGTATCCATACAGCGGATTATGAATAATAATAATAATAATAATAATAATAATAATAGGAGTACAAATTGGACAAATAGTGTTAAACCAATATTAGAGGATTAGAGCTTTTGATATCTTTTCAATGCTCTATTCGTTGTTGATGCAAAGAATTATTTTTATATTTAAACAAAGAGCTTTCTGTTTTTTTCATTCATGATGGATAGATAACATTCAGCAGAGTCATGATTTACGGTCATATAAACATTTTAAGCGATTATTTGAAGTCTGTTTGATCAGTTGTCCTTCTAAACTTAGAATTAGTTGTGTTAAATTGAAGCTATCATCTGATCAACTAAGAAATGAAACAGGCCCTTGTGCTGTATATAGAATCGATCGAGAGCATAGCTATTGCACCGTTTCTAACACTACTCATTTGAAAACTAGTATCACTTGTTATTATCCTGTCTTTTGTACTACCATCTTCGTTGGAAATATTATTGAGTAAGACAAGTGCGCGTTAAGCTCTGTGTGTGTGTGTGTGTGTGTGTGTGTGTGTGAGAGAGAGAGAGAGAGAGAGAGAGAGAGAGAGAGAGAGAGAGAGAGAGAGAGAGAACATGTTTTACCTCTTGACGTGTTTGTTCTCTCCTCGTATTAATGATATCTGACTATATTTTGAGCATACGTGAAATCCTATTCATGTCACTCGTTAACATGTCTTACCTATTATTGGGTTTGGTAAGTCCGTATTATCGCAATGCTGTCATGATGTATGTTTCTTTTTAACTCCATGAGATGTTACAGAACGTTAATCCAGAGAAGCAAACAGTAGGTGGGGAGATCATAAAAAGGGAGACAATATATAGCCCTATGGATTATCAATAAAGCTTTTGTTTCCTTGGAATGATCACTCCCGAGCTTTCTAGGATTATTATTATCAAAATGGAGTATTAAAAAGGTTATATTAAGGAAATAAATTAGATTCAGTATTAAATATGTTACACTGTGGAAACGAAATAAATTTCAATATCAAATAGATTACATTAGGGTAACGAACTAAGCTTCGAACAAGGTCCTATTAAAGAAATGAACTAGGGTTCAATATTAAAATTAGGTTATATTAGGGTAATGAACTAAGCTTGATATAAATTTTGGTTTTTGGTGAATATGTAAGAATGAATGTCAGTGATACGGGAAAGGAGAGGGCTATGTCCCTTGTACACTTTTCAATTCGGACACTATCGTGTATAGGTGCAAGAACACACAAACTTGAAACCTTTAAGACCATTTTTATTTCGCGTAAGATACTAGAACACCCAAAGCATACTTGTACATTTATAGAGGAACACCTTCAAGTGTAAGGATTCTAGAATACTCACAGCGCAATTGAAAATTTAAAATAGTACCATCTTCTCCCATGCGCAATAAATTATCACATGTTATGTCTGTTTTAGAACAGCGAGTGGAAACTAAAAGAGGAGTCGGACAGGAAATGAAGTAAATCAGTAATGGAAAGGTAAGTGGAGCGAGATCCAAAAAGATTGATTTGTTAGTGAGTATTGAATGACATTTACAGTGATGGTAGGAAAGTTCAATAGAGTGAACGATGTAAGTGTTGTATCTCACAACGAAACTTTCGCAGTTCAAATCTAACTGAAATATATTCTATATAACTGTGCACACCTACATTCTCTTGTTGGTTCAAGTATGACATGGTAATTGTTTGCTTGATCCCGAATCCACTGAATACGAAAACAAAATATGTGTCAAGGGATATGAGTAGACGTTGGTTAGGATTGCACTGTATGTGAAAACTGTGGTGAACCTTAGATATCTTGTGGACATTTTAACGTGGAATGTAATTGAGTTCATTCAGTGATATCACGACCGATCTGACTTCACAATCAAAGGTAATAACTCTTTTACTTCACCGTAAGAACGGATGATGATTCCATTTCATCGGGATATCTAGCTTCATCAAAATCTCAGAGATTGATGCCTAATAGGACTGACAGACAAGAAGTCGCAGACGGGGTTTGGAAGTAATTGTGACAAAAGTTTGAAAAATATTTTTTTTTATTGTTGTAATGTATCTAAGAAGTTAGTAGTTAAAGGTTTAGTAAAATACTGATTCTTAAAAAAAACTGAAACACGTCTGTCATAGATCAACCGAACCCAAAGGAACTCAGAAAAAATCCCAGGCCCGTTTATTACGTCTTCCAACTTGAAATAAAAGTTGAGACAAATATATAAGTAAACGTCATACAGAAGAAGACTCCAAGGTACTGCAATCAATATTTGGATGCAGTTTTCGACTACCTTCAAACCTACATGAAAACAATCATCATTTCAAAGATTAGGAAAAATCCGATCTGTAAGAAGTACAGCTAGTTTTGATAATAAGATATGTGACGAGACCAAACCATAAAACATTTGGAAAAGCAATATGTAAAAATACGAGATAAAATTGAATATTCAAATTATGACGCGGTAAGTGAAAGTTTTTACATAATTTTAAGAGCAAACACCTTATATAAATATAGAATAAATATAGAAAATATGGATGATAGATGCTTGTTTGTGTCAGTGTTATTGTTTTTAAATACTCGTCGCACCCATTTGCCGCAAACACCAGAACATTTTACAAAGACAGAACATTTTCAACACAAAATTTCCAATGCGTGTGATGTCACATTGTTTGATACGGTGCACAGTACCGGTTTGCGTTGGCCTATACAACATAGTGCCAGTGATTACGTTGAAATTCCACATCACTACTTAACATTACATTGTTGCGATATTTATGTGAAAAGAAGATTACTGGATGCAGATATACACATATTTACTGTAACGTATTTGTGACCGGATATTTGTACAGCAGTTGATTTTGAACATTAGATTGTACAGAATATGTAAACAAATCTCTTTTTGAGTCGGACTTGCATCACATATTTACCGCGTAAATACGCTGTGGTTGGATAAAGTTCTGTCAGTTGGGGAGACCTGTTAATGTCTACATTCTTCTGTAAACAAAAGTGATTTTATTTACTTCAGTAAGTTCACATTTAAACCACGCTTGAATATAGGGTGGTTTCCATGCTACAGATATACCGCCCCTCCGCACCCACCCCCACCCTCGTTATCATCTGAGCAATACCCGTAGTTTTAATTGTTATTATTATTCTTCTCTTGGGGGTTTTTGCCATCTTTCATGTTATGGTATGTTATACATGACATAACAAACCCATATGGGGGTAAATTGGCAATATTGATACAGACGAGACCATTTTTCCCCAATTCCCTTAAAATGGCGGCCAAAAATGTTCAATGAAAACAAAAAATTCCGGAAGACGGAGTTAAAAAAGTTTTCCAAAGATCGCAGCCAATCAGTTAAGAGAATACTACACAATAATTTCAAGTGCTTATTTGGACCAATCAAAATCACATAAAGTGATATGTTCACATGTTATAATATCAAAAATGTTAAACTGCACATACTATAAGCAAAGCGTACCGACTATGTGAGAAATATATATCTCTATAATAATGATAATAATAATAATAATAATGCATACTCAGTGACTTTCACGACTATTGCTGAACAATGATATCTTGATTCAATATGACATATCTGAAGAATGTAGGGATGTCTCTCTGGCAAACAACCGATTAGGCACTGAACTATTTGAGTGCACCTGGCTTTCCTCGTGATGCCAGTTTAAAGATATAGAAGTGAAACATGTTAACTGTTGGGAGACTATGGCATGTTTGTCGTGATATAGCAGAAATATCACCATACCGCATTGATACGCTAACATAAATAATGAGTTGTATGCAGACGAAGATGGCAAGATAACAGTATCTGACGTACAATCTGATGAGAAAAACTAAACCGAAAAAGCATCATATGTACCTAGACGCATTAATTGTTAAGGACGGGCTGCGTCAACAAATAGTAAATGCCTTTAGATAGATAACTAATGAAACAGTTAGATGGATATAAGAAATATGCTTGAAATACGCGATAACGTTTTTTGCAAAACAAGGAGTTTGGCTACGTCTGGGCGATAATCGTGGTGTTGGTTGGATAATACATGTTAATTTTGGGGATTCCAATATGTCTCCTTGATTATTTTAAGTTATACCCTCTTGAAAACATTTTACCAGATGAAAATGATTTCACTCCCTTGCAAAAGAACTTGTTTTACGACTACGTGGATCAAAAGCCAACTGAAACAAAACTTAGCGATTTGCACTAACCTTCTAAGGAAGAGGAACATTTTGAATATATATTTACTTCTGTTGTAATATGTACTGTGTTTTTGTGCTGTTACGTGTTTACAGTTACATGTATTAAATAACATTCGTATAATATATCAATGTAAGGTTAGATGATAGATACACTTTTTTGCATGAAAAGATGAAATACCATGTTTTTATTCTAATCCATCATTTTGTTACACATTCTCCCAGTAGTATTATTTAAAATGAAAGTAAATGCTAAGAATATAGTGGCAATCAATTTTCATTAAAATATAACAGTTTGTGACGGTAGTGATATTTTCAAATTAAATGACTTTCATGAGGAGTAAAGATTCATTGTTACTAACATGCTGGAACGAACCGGATTGAATAAGGTAAAACCGAGAAATGTGAGGTCAAGAGTTGATAATGCTCAACACTCAACTGCAGAAACAAATATGTTCCAAGCATATAAAAGAAATTTAAGATAGCAGTTGACTTACAAATTCTAACATTTGATGATCCATTATACCCAAACGCTTTTCTCCATTAATTGAAATTTACTGCTACATTAGCAAAAGCTGAAGAAGTTATAAAAGAAGGCGGTAACGAAACATTACACGTCGAAAAATATCTGTCTCCAGCGTCATACGATTACTTGAGAATTAATGGCTAGGTCAGTTAATGATAGATACATAAACTTAACCCATATTATCTGCGCCTACATCGGCAGAGGTAAAATTAATGTACCAGTCAACGTTATTTTGACAAATCTTACACTTAATACAGCGATAATGGTTTCGAAGGGTGGCTTAATACTGTACAGAACGATAGAACAACTGATCCAATAAAGTTCTACATTTCTGCTGCTGAAAGGATTATGATTAATGTCGTATGGTTAACTAATATGTTTCATACTCAAAGTTATAAATTTAGGCAATAGTTTACAGAAAACCAGCAAATCATTTCTCCGCCGAAGTACAAAAATACAGGGAAATTAGCAATGTCAACTAAGAATTTAACAAAGTTAGCAAGTAACAGTAGACCGTATGAAATAAAGTTCGAGTACATGTACAAAATATGATGAAGACTCGGGTGGCAGAGCGTTCCCTCCTTTACCGATCACTGCTGTCTCACGTCCGTCTGCTTGGGTTCGTGTCTCGGGCTCGGCCAAAGTGTTCTGCGAAAAAGCTTGCAAGTAAAATCCAGTAGGTCTGTGGTTCCTACCGGGGTTTTCCTGGGTTCTTCCTCTAGCAGTTTTACTGGCCACCATGTCATATGCTGATAAATGGCGTTAACATCACAACAACAACAATAACAATAATAATAACATAATGCCGTTAGAATATTAGGTTTCATTCTTGTTTTGCTTGAGAGACAATACGATCTTAGCGGCAATTGCTCATTG
Organism: Megalonaias nervosa; assembly: GCA_016617855.1. Classification (NCBI taxonomy): domain Eukaryota; kingdom Metazoa; phylum Mollusca; class Bivalvia; order Unionida; family Unionidae; genus Megalonaias; species Megalonaias nervosa. The sequence goes on along the minus strand of JAECUM010027271.1, from coordinate 28,049 downwards.
ATATCACATGACTGATAAAATAAAACGATATATTTTAAGAAATTTAAAACAATGCAAATTTATAAAACTAATAATTTGACTCGAGTACCTATCTAATTTCATTCTTGGAGAGCACAAATCTCCTTAAGGTCCGTCAAGAAGATTTATTACACGGTAATGTTTATTTATCACCCGTTAAATATCTCTTATCATATATATATATATATATATATATATATATATATATATATATATATATATATATATATATATATATATATATATATATATATATATATATAGTAATGCTATATAATATATGGTACGATCTCAATAAATTTATTTCCTGGCAACGTATGCCTTGATTAAAACAAAACATCTTTGTACATATCAATTTCTTAAAACGTTTATGACATATTACCTTTTACCCTAGCAAACATATGTCATCTTTATCTGATGTAAAGGAATAAAGCTTACTTATATGGCATCGCAATGGTTGTTCCTTATATTTCATCTTTGAATCATCGAACAGCCTTCCTGTTTACTAAGTGTAAATTGTAAGTGTTGTCTTTACTGGAATCAGATGTGTCTTAAAATGAATCTCCTCATTCAGGTCTTCCTAACAGCTATCTATTTTAAAATGAATCCATAACAAACCCGTGTTTGTCACTAATATCAAAATGTTATCGCAATATTTGCTGTAAAACTGACTGTAGTAAAATTTCTTTATGTCTAACACTGTAAATCCTCATGAAGCATGTCTCTGTAATTTCATCTGCATATATACTACAGCTAAGTTCTCATTTACAGTTGTTCACCTTGCAAATGATTAGTCATTTCTGCAAGATGTTCTTTCATCTCAAGATAGTTTTATATTATTTTCTTACTTACATTGTTCTTGTTCTTCAGTTCTTTTCCAGAGCATAGAATTATTCATCATCCCCCCCATAATTAGTTGCTTTATGTCTTGCTTTAGCCAGGTTTCCAAAGTACCAATCTATTTATTTTGTTTCAATGTTAATCCTGACAGAACGTAAATTCGGATCATGAATGACATAGTTCTCTTGCCCTTTTAGTGCATATACTAACAAAGGAAGTAGTGTGTTCAACGTTAATCCTGACAGAACGTACATTTCGATCACGAATGACATATTTCTTTTGCCGTTTTGGTGTGTATATTAACACAGGAGTTCAACGTTAATCCAGACATAACGTGAAACATGAACATGAATGATGTTTCTCTTGTTCTTTAAAGTGTATATATTAACTTAGGAAGTATTGGGTTTGTTACTTGTTATCATCCGCTAAATGCTTTTGCAACTGCGACACGTCTATCATATGCAAATTACATGGCATTATGTTTTGATGTTAATAGTTAATCAATAAAATAATTATGTACCTGAGTTGTACTTCTTAATCTACTTCTATTATTCTACTCATTCTTTCATCAGCTTTCCAAGACGTTAAATTAACTTTAATTACCCTAACTGGTTAATGCTTTGTCCATCACACTGATCAACACAGAAAATTGCTATCATCAAGGTACATAATCTTCAACCTTTCTTACCTGGGCATATCTTGTTCTCTGTGATCTTTAATATTAAGCCAACTATTAATATAATATACGTGATTGGATTCAGCTGGTATTACGTGACATAACAAGTCCTTGGATTTAGTATGTATTAGGTGTCATACTAAGTCCCTGGATTTATCATGTATTAGGCATCATACTAAGTCCTTGGATTTGGCATGTATTAGGCATCATATTAACTCCTTGGATTTAGCATGTATTAGGCATCATACTAAGTCCTTGCATTTAGCATGTATTAGGCATCATACTAAGTTCTTGGATTTAGCATGTGTTAGGTATCATACTAAGTCCTCCTCCTCCTATAACGGACTCTGTGACAAAATATTTCCTAATTAGTTACTAACTTTATTCCAGCTCTTTCTCATCCGTAAACGAGCACCATGAGTCAGTGACATTGCATTTTAATAATGAAGTATACAGAGTTTAAAATCTAACATACAAATGCGTGAAAATTATTCAACAACTAACAAAAGCTTCAAAGCATTTTTTAACTTTGTAGTTGTCATGATCACTAAATATTTCTTCACTTCTGAGACTGGAATATAAATCTCGCAATTAATAATTACTTGGATTCTTTGAACCCATTTAAGCTATACAAATTTTCAAAATGACTAAATGCCCTTCGAGACAAATTTCGAATTCATTTCATTAACAATACATTGAATTTTGTCTTGAAGCTTATCTTCACTTAATTCCTGCAAGTCCATTGAACGAATCATCCATGAACCTATAAATATCTGCAAATCTAATTGACCCTTGTACTAGAACATCTTTTCGAAACTATCAGCTGTATAATGATAATTAACAAAATATATTTTTTCTCATTTTGGGGTATTACTTTAACATCTATTTCAGTCATGTTTTGCTAATGCGTTAATAATTACGTCAATCGAGTCGCATTCAATTAATGATGTCATGCAGAGTGGTGCGAGCATGACATCGTTAGGTAAATGCACTACAAGTATATGCAAAAGCGGTTGCAGAAATATCTGCTAGTTATTTTTCTTATTCCCAATCATTGGTGCAACGACATAGTGTATTCTGATTCCTATAACAGTCTCATCATCCTTTGGACCTGAGTTATGGACCACTACAGACTTTTCTATAGTAGCTTTGAATCTCAGCCGATTTAAACGATTGGTATGCGCATTTAAATATCTAAATGCGCTCCGACAAGAAAAGTATTTCTAAAATATAGTCCCTACTTTACTGTATTTGATACGCTTTATCGCTTTGACCAAAATTAGAGGCTACAAATTGTCCCCAAATGAACACGTTTTTCAAGAAGATAAACTCTAGTTTTAATCATAATTTTACTACAAGTAGTTATTCAGGAAAGCACTGTAGCGCACGAAATACACTGGATTACTTCGGCTATTTGATCGACTCTGCTTCTCCCAACAGTTCTCCAATATTTGCAATTGACTTAAGCATAAAGCTAACAATAAACCAGTTTCTAACATCTTCATTGTTACATGCATGCTTGGCGCCATTTTCCTCTAGGACCAAATAAGTAGCTTAAGTCTATTGGGGAAAACCCCAGGTTGTTATACCATCCATTTGAGAGAAGAATAGATCACGATATTTCCAATATATTACTTTCTATGTAGGTGTAGCGAAAACAAATTTTCACGATGGCTGCTGTAGCGATCATATTGTATGTCAGATCAGCACAATTTTCAGAAGAAGTAACTATAGGAAGATCTTCAAGACCGCTGCCATAGCAACCATACCGATATCAGAATAATACCATGCTTTATTTCAACCAAGCAGACGCCACAAGACGTATTTTATTGAAAACTCCATGTTGATATAACCATACGCTCAGATGGATCCACGAGAACAGTATTTTCAAGATGGCTGCGGTGGCGGCCATAATGGATGTAAGATCGGAACCATTTGCGTTCAGAACAAACTAAACCTTGTAAAGAATCTTTAATTGACAAACCCCATGTTGATGTGACCAAAACTCTCTGGAGGAACAGCGTTAACATGATTTTCAAGATTGATAACAGGATTTTGATGATATGTACAGTGGCAGCGATAAGGATTTCATGTTTATTTTGAACCTATTAGACACCATTAGAAGTCTTCTAGTGAAAACCCTATTTTGATATGACCATCCATTCATTAAGGGTAGCAATAAGAAGATTTTCAAGATGACTGACTTAGCAGACTTATGTAATTCCGAACAGCACCATTCATTCAGGATCATCTAAACTATGGGATGAATGTGTGTGAAACGTTCATGGCAGGCCTCCATGTAGCTTAGGAAGAGTAGCGATAACAAACTTTGCGCTATCTGACGAACGGACGACCAACCACAGACCATCCCATTAATTCTTCGGGTCTATGGCCATGAAGGCTAACAAGCTGTATAAGCTTTACGGTAGATACTAGATTGCTCCGTGTGTAGAAGGCTGTTGTTTGACAACATAAACCTTCCGGAAATTAAATGTTTTAATTCTGAATAAGAGGAAATCATATGCAGTAGAGGAAAGTTTCGAGCCTGTCCAATCAGATTTATGTTCTAAATCTGAAAACTCATAAGATTATTACCCCCAACTGTCATGACAAAATCAAAAAGGGATATAATAGGAACGAACTTGAAGATATTACACTTATTTAACAATGTCAATATCTATATAATCTTAACAAAACTTGTTCAAACAGCAGTTTTTATAAACTTCATTTTGCTGTGTAAGGCCTCTATATGTTTCCAATTGTGTAGTGGGTCTACACGTGTAACTCTACAAACATCTATCAAGTGTACGCCTTCCTAAGATGAAAATCCTACATCCGTTCAGTTAGTTCTTAAGGCCATTAAGTTGTTAGCAAATTGCATGGTGGAACCAATTGTCTTTAGACATGTCATATTCTTTTAAGAGCAGTTTATATGTTTCATAGTATTTATGTCGAAGTATCACATGTTATAAAATAACTTGTTACTATATCGGTGAATGTGGCAGCACACAACCCTGTTATATACAACTATTACCCCCGGTTATGAGCTGAATTTTGATCCTATTTCTCTCTTTTCGAAAGTCCTCAATGATTAGATAACAGTGATTATAATTTTACACGAAAAAAAAAATACTGGAATAATCTGCATATTTTATACATAAAATGGTATCTAGTGTTTTATGCGTGTGTTTATATGAGAGTGTGTGTATTGTGTTTGTGTTAGAGAGCGATAGTAAGACGGATTTTGATGAAGAAGCTTATTTAATTAAACCAGTTAGTATGGATAAATGGATAGACGGATGAATAGATGAATAGATGGCGGAGAAGATAGATAGGTATGTTGATCGGTGGATGTTAATATCGAGAGTACATTAATAAATATTTACATATAAGCATTTATTTTGACTTCTGTCGGTACATATTGGAGATAATATTGCCAATACATCATTGGATTGTAACATTAAAATTAAAACTTGACAAATGCTCAGATGAGTACACTCTAATAACATCTCGCAATTGTTGTTTTCTTTCATGAATAAGTAATGATTAACAAGAAACCTTGACAAGTGCTCAGATGCGTAAACTGTAATAACATCTCGCACACAATTCTTTCTTTCTTTCATGCATAAGTAATGACTTGTGAATCAAGTGAAGAAGTTGTAAATAGATTAGGACCATGCATTTAACAAGTAAAACTTTCAACGCTACATTGTTTATATAAAAGTTTCATTGAGTAAATCAAAACGTAAATCACCTTAAAATAAATTCCTTTTAAACATAAAATATCAAAAATACCATACCCTGAGGATTTTAAATATCTAAGTTGCAGTATAAAATTTATAATTATAGCCTATTGCTACTAACTTAAACTTTATTAACAGTATTATCGTACACAATTTTTCAACCTTTAAAAATACACGTGCCTGGAAATCTGTAAATAGTTAAGAGTATGAGGTTCCTGCGAGTCTAACCTAGCTTTCTTTCAATGCCACATTTTATATCAGCCATTCATGTGGGAATTCGACAGCAATAAAATAAATATTCATATTAAGAGTTAAATAGAGTAGTATTTTTAACACCAACCCTTCATGCAGAAATAACATAGTACAAAAGAAACAATTAAAATATTCCTAGCGAATATAACAATAAATTGAAATTTAATACGTGTAATATATGTTCGTACAACACAGACGTCTAAGTGACATAAAGATACACAATTGTCTGTGTGCTGGTGGGTGCAATATTATGGTACTGCCACTCTATTTTCTTGAACACATTTATTAACCACCTCAGTACAACCTATGCAATGTACCCTATAATGTGAATATTTAAATCATGAAGATAAATACCAGTAACACTTATAAAGCAAACGATGGCTCATGAGGATAGTGGCCAGAGTAAAACTGTTTACAGTGCAGTCGACATTAAAGTCCAATACAGTGCGTAATATACAAATATAAACCCTAAAGTTTTTTCTCCTTTCTTGCTACGCCATTGTACATATGGCCAGTGGTGTTATGCTCAAGTTAAAGTCCATGGACGCATTCAACTTGCGTGTCCCGTTTCAGAACACATAAGCAGTAACATAACTGTATGCATAAAACAGTGAGTATAAATGCAATGTAGGGCATACAACTTCGAAATAATTATAGTCAAAGGATTCTAAATAGTTAGATATATAGTGAACATTTTCTGAGTAAAGTAAAGTAAAAGAAACACTGAAAAATTAATTTGCCAATACCATGGCAAGTAAAAAGAATTAAAAACTAACTTTAAGATTTGCCAAACATTTCAACAGTTTTGAACCATGACTGATTATAATCATTTAAATGATTGACAATAGGTTTCAGTAAAATCTCAATTGCACTCGATGATTACGCGTATGATGCCGACCGCCCAGGTAGAAGAAAATGATGAGTACAAAAATGACTATCGAATAATGAAAATCTGAACATATAAATAACAAAAACTAAAATTATTGAACAGCGGTGAAATCAATAATGACATTCAAAATTTATTCGATAATTTATATACCAATGTAATAGTGCAGCATATATATTTGTCAGCATTGTCGTGGACTTGTTTGCAAAGTATAACGTGTATGAAGTTAAGATAAATTTAGTGTAGATTCTGTTGCTGTGTACCTTTCGTTAAATGATTCTAAAATTTTCCTAACATTCCATCAATCAGACAAATTTCCTATGAAACTTTAATATTGTTTCGGAATTTACAAGTTAGGCTGAATTATGTATGTTGTGTAAAGAAGACGACGAGATGGATTCTAGCTTTTTGTAATCCTGCATGATTATTCTTATCAAATATAGACTCATGTATGAATTAGGTCATCATGTTATTGAATACGTTCGTACGGAACGCAGAACAGTTTCAACATTTAACCCGGTCTTTACCTGTGTACGCATATAAACCAAATCAAGCCAGGTGCAATAGTTTTCACTGTAACGATTGTCAACACTTGTGTTGCAAATATGTATTTACTTTTTGTTGTTCTTCAAATTTATAGTGGCCGTTGTAAACAGACGTTTGACAATATTTTAATCCACGTATTTTTCATTTACCCTGGACTGTATACTGAATAGTTTCTTTTTGCCAGGGTTTCTTGCATTACATGGTCCTGATAATAACTTTTAAATATTTTTTACTCATAACGTTGTTGAATCCTTTTACATCAAACTGAATATGCTGTAGTCAATCAGCTTGATAAAACAATTGCTTCTATATGATATCGTTAGATTCCTAGGTAGTATTATAACTAAATTGTTTACCATTGCAAACTTTGATCAAGTTTAATGTTACTCTGCGTGTGTTTTACATGAAGATGTGTTGAACTGAGTTTCTTGGCTCCATGCAGTATCTCCCTGGAGGAGTAATGTATTTACTACTTCACGCTGCTATTACTAGTATTTAAATTTTACAATAATCATAAAAACATGTCAGCAAAAGACACACACTCAGCTATCACAAAGGCAATGAATATGTACAAATAATTTACTTGATGTTTCGAAGGTGGGGTGTTTAAATATGGAGATTTCATAACTTGTTTTCCTAGTTTTTCATTCAAGTAGCTACTTCTGTTTTCATTAAAGTCTGCTGTTTTCGTCCGTAGGTTTTCGACGTCGATATCATGTATAAATATGTCTTAAGATCCACATGGATCCTATAAATTAAATACATGGTTGTTTCCTGTAGATACGAGAACATTAGAAATTACGCCTCCAAAAAATGACTCAACCTACAGCCATGTTTGTTAGCTAAACCAATGATTGCTTCTGCACAACATTTACGATATTTGAAAGACTGCGTAACGGAAATAGTTTTCGGATATATATATATATATATATATATATATATATATATATATATATATATATATATATATATATATATATATATATATATATATATATATATATTGTGTTCATTTTAAGATTTACACATTATTATATTGTTCCTAGTTATTATTGTTCACAGAGAATATTTTCTCTTTCTGTCCAATGATTAGAAAGATTGCTGTTTACTATTTACCGGTTGCAGACAATCGTTTCTTACACTGCACAGATCAGATCCGTGTTCTGCAGACTGTTTCTTCCGGTCTGATGAGTAAACATTACTTTAGTTGCTTAGCACAAGCCTCTCGTAAACATAAAGAACACACGCGTACTAGAGTCACGATGTAAATTGCGTATAATATTGCGTATTATATTGACTTTTTCTTTGAATCGTGTAATTCTGAAAACTTTCTATCGTATTTCAAAACTGTTAAACACAGACGAATGTCAGGGATGTAGGTTCGGATTTTAAAGTCTCCCAAAAATATTCATATAATTGAACTGAATACCTCTTCTGCGGTATATTGCATCGCGAACAATTTGAACTGCATATCATACATTCACACTTTAATCAACACCGCCCGAATAGGGATAGTTTATGATTCGGTATATGCAAGAATCTTAATGTAATAAAATACAGGTATTAGGTTTCTTAATTCAATAAATCTGGTTTTGTTTTTATCCAGCTTTTCTTTTAACTATATCAAAGATCTCTATATTATTTATACTCATTTCCATGTTCAACGGAGTTCTGAATTTCGCAATATTTTAGTTTATATCAGTTTTAGCTGAAACAATAATGCAGCTTGTTGCAAGTCTTTGTCAAATTTAGTTTTTTATTTACCTGTCTTCCTTGCTGCAAACATTTCAGCTAAATGATTTAAATGCATTCTGATGCGCATTGCCTTTTTTATAATTAGCCATTATCACATTATGCCACACCGGTGGAATTGACAACGTCTCTATCATCATATCCTTTCTTATTTGCTCTGTTTGTGCACCATTGGAAGATAACTTGATGCGCAAATTAAAAAATGTAACATCGCTTATCGTTTTGATCTTGTTACTCAAATTTGTAAAAATAAATCATAAGTAGTTTTCATATATTTAACTGTGCTTTCAAGAGAATTTAATTTTACTTTTTGTCCTAAATTTTGGGGACTACTTTGGTTAGATTACTATTGCTATGCACCTAGAACAGAGAATACGTGTTAGCAATTATCTTGTTGGTAAAGTAAGTAATTTTAAAGGAACTAATACCCAATATATGTTTTAATTGCAAGAAAAGGAATCTAGCTGACCAAGGAGTTACGTCCTTATCTTTCTCTTAAAGTTTAGAATGCCATAGTTTTTCAAAGATTATATATTTCGTATTCTCCATGTAGTTTTTATAGTAGCTATATCACTTCTTATCATATGTTCGGTCAGGTGTGAATAGTACTGGATGAGAGGTATCTAATGTACTCTTTTTCTACTACTGTCAATCTTGAAACAACATTTGACAACGTGTTTTATGGTTGTTCAAACAAGTCTTGAACATCTAAACTATTTTGTCTGTTCTCATCAATTGTGACTGTTTAATTGTCATCTTGTTCAATAGGTGCTAGTTTATTGTCATATTATTCTTTCCACTTTTGGGATATCATTTAATTTGATACTATCGAGAGGTTTTTGTATGATACCTAATAGAAATTGTATCAAATATATTAGCAGGGTCTTATATTTATAATACTGTGATACTTAGTCTTAAGTCAGGGTTCATTCCTTTCCCTAGTGACTCTTTTGAGAAGGGTCTTGAAAGATAATGCGTTTGAACCATATGACAAATTAAAACAAAACAGCACATTAAAGAACGACGGCATTAAAATATGTGCTGGCTTCATGGATCTATTATTTATTAATTGTATTTTATATGTGTACTGTCCGATTTAATTTGTTCCAACAATTGATTGATGCTTGTGTAGGCACATGAACGTTCGTGATAGCACTGAATAAGTCGTAAACACCATTCTTTGTTGGACGTATATCTATTTGAAATGTGTAATTTGGGTACGTCGTATTTGAACCGAAATAAAAACAACCAGAAATATGTTATGCTTGATAAGTTGCCCTAACATGTTATTAGTAAGTCAACAGAGCGACCGCCTAAGATGGGTAGTTCATTGTTTGTGCAAGTTTCGACATTGGCTAGATAGTTTCATGATATTAATGCTTTCAGGTGCATGTTAAAGTCTGCCATTCTTTTCGTTTATTCTTAAAGAGCCATGTTCTATACCGACTTACCGTATCTTATTTAAAATTTGTTCTCCATTACGTATATCCCTGCTTTCGCCGAGTCCGTTGCGGATTCATCTTGTAAAGTTTATACGATTTTCGAACTGTACTGTAAATAAAGCCTAATACCAATTTGGAAATGTATCCACTTAAGACACGCACTTTAATCCTTCTTTATAATATACGGTTTTAACTATCTTGCTGGTAGAGCTTAATTTTTGAGAGCTGTCATGTGATCATTGATAAACTATATTCTGTAAATCTTCGTCTTCTCTATACCAATGGAGAATAGCCTTTGAAACAATGATATTAGTACTATATTATCTTATTACTCTTCCATATAAATACATTTAAGTTCAGTTTTTCCTACTTGTAAATAATTAAGAATTATCAACACCACAAAAAGTTGCTTTCATGTTAAAATCGTGAAAGAGTTATTATCACATGTCTGGAGCAACAATAGAATTTAGCGTTGTGCCAATGTTTGTTTAGTAAACAAGTAGAAAATTATATTTATGTTCGCTACCAAAGGTTTTGGTTTTTATTTTAGTGTACTTGATTTTTTATTAGTTAAAATTCTCAATATCGTGTTGTGGTCGTATCCAGTGGTTGAAGAAAATAAAACCATTACTAAAACAAAATACATGACCAGCTCGCCAAACCTCCAAGGTTTATAACTACTTTGATATATTAGAGTACAAGATTTGTAGTAGCTACTATTTACGGATACAAATATTTTAGATTTTCTTTGAGCTAAGTTTAAAATGTTTTTGCCTTTCTTGTTTCCGATTTTTCCCCCAACAAATTAACAAAAAGAACAAACAACCAAATTATAAGCCGATGATTAAAACAGTGGTTCAAATTGGTCTGGATTTCTTTTTATGGTAACATCATTATTATGCAAATCTATATAACGGCTACTATGCGTCAAAAACAATATTTGTGCGATTCATTTACTGAAAATAAGTGCTAATATAATATTTAAGCATTACATGTCCCATAATCATTTTGGGCTGGAAAATATTTTAATGGCATGCACATAGGTTTGTCCGTACTCCTAAATATGCACACTACACTGTAGTGTTATCAAGGGTGAATAATACGACATCAATGATACCATTTTATGTTTTTAAATATGGCTCTATGACAGTCAGTTTTCTGTAATATCTATCAAGGCTGATAAACGGCAGATAAAAATATATAATAATAATAATAATAATAATAATAATAATAATAATAATAATAATAATAATAATAATAATAATAACATTGTAAGGCAGAATTTAAACATGATATGTTTTCAAAACTACTTCAAATACGAAAATGTATGAATATAATTCATGTTTGTTATTTGTTTCTTAATCATTCTCAGTATTATGCATCTATAATACGAGGTAGGATGAGTATGGGTGCAAGTTAAGAAACGGCAGTCTTGTGTGTAATTGAGCCTCGCATGCTTCAACTTTTACTCACAAAAAAGAATACGTCACCAAAAGATATAGCAAAGTCCATAGCTGCACTAATGCAATTACATCAAGTTGATGACTACATTTGTTTTCATATTATTATTTTAATTGGTCAGTTCCCTTACATTCCAAATATAGTTTGTTTCAATATTAAAACAAACAGTAGATTGTTTTCTGAAATGATAACAACAAAATAATTGAAAAGTAAAGTCGTACTCACCTCCATGTACACTGCCGGTGGCATGACTATGACGGCTACCAAAATGTCTGCAAAGGCGAGGGAACATATAAAGTAGTTTGTCACAGTTCTTAGACTTCTTTCTCTGTATACACTCATCACCACAAGGACATTACCAAACACAGTAAACACTGGGAAGACAAGGAGGAATAATGACCAGTAGGCATGATCCATATGTTTGTGTTGGTGTTCATCTTGGCCAGAAATGTTGGAAAAGCAGAGAGAAGTGTGGTTCAAATCACAATCAATTGAGACGGAAAAATCCGTACTAAAGTCGGTAGTTTGTGAAAAGGTCAGATTCGTTGCATTGGTATCAAAAAGATCAAATAAAATTTCTCCAGTCAGGTTAGAAGACATTATTCCTTTTGAATCTACACTTTCGCTTTTCATTTTGCTAGTATGGGCAAAAGTTGAAGAAGAAAGTAATCCACCAGAGGGCGCGAATGTTGCTGCCTCTGTAGATGGCGCCTGTCTCTGCATGTGTGTTATTGCAACCGTGTTGAAGTTTTCGTTTGGGAATTTTGTTGTTCGCCTCCCAATGTCACCCAAGCTCATTGCAGCAATATAATATTGATTGACGCAGATTTTACGACCTGATGGATGTTTTGATTGGCTGTGGAATGAATGTCATCTGCATCAATTAATGGGCCTTTAATTGCTTCTAGATGTTTGATGACGATTACAAGAATGATTAGCACACAAACGGTGTTTCTTCAAGTCTTGTGTAGAAATGGAGCGACGTTCCTAGATTGCGTTTTGAAATCCTATTAGAAAGACATAAATTCAATTATCCCAATATCCGGAATTTGTTGAGAACAGCTGTTAGTCCTATCTAAATCGGAATAAGGCTGAATGGCTTGAAGTTACCCTTCGTTCATACAAATGTCCTGTCTTTTCAAGTCAATGAGGCGTTGAAATTTTTTACCAGTAGCCTCACGCACCTAGACTTTATGAAACGACACTCTCCATACGATATCGGCATTTTGCGTCTTTGGTCGTTTCAATCATTACATATCGTCGTCTATCGTATGAACATAGTACAGACATCGCTTTTAAGATTGTGGATACTCTTCTGATTTCATTAATACATGACTGAAAGTTTATGTTATAGGAGTGTTTCTGTTAACCATAAAATCTAGAAGATACAATAAAGTCGTTCCATCAAATCTGTGGTATGTCACGAAAAGTTCTAAAATAAAGTTCTGACTTTCATGCATTAACAAAATGGAACTTTCTTGTCTCTGAACACCACTAATATATAAGGGACTGCGCATACACTTGCGAGACACACGTGAATTTCGAAGATACTCCTTACATACGCTGATGAATATTATCAATACAAATATTTTGTTTAATCTAAAGTGTCAAAAGATAATATGTTGTTCGCTTATATTAAAACTGGACTGCTTTAACGTTATCTTCGCTCAAATGTTCTCTTACCGCTGACATTACACATCACTTACATATTAACAATTACAGACAGACAACAAGCGAATACAAAGTGTCTTGGGGTTTGATGAGCGACTGCATATTTTTATTGTTCTTCGACATTTTCATCAAACTCAGTTAATCGAAATCAGTCATAGAGGCATCAATGTTTTAGTTTCGCATCGTTTAATTTCTATAACAGTTACAGTACCTTTGCCAAAGATAGGTTATTGGATTAGTTTTCTAAGTAAGCCTTTAGCATACCATTTGTAAGTTTTCTACGTCCTACGTAATGTTGCAGTCAGATATTTGTAACAAGGTCTAATTATCTATAATGACGTAAGTCTTGCGAGTGTTAATTATGCCAGAAAGCTCTGCAACGACACCCGTCTTCATACCATATAACTTAATGGTTTTTATCATATACCATAATTGTTGTCTATTTCTGTTCACCATCCTCTTTGGAATGTTAACTTCACGACAGACTCCAACAATTCTAGGTCCGAGAAAGTATTATTCGTTTAATATATCTTGATCGTACTGGTAGAATTACCTTTCAAATCTACAGAGTTATTATCAAAACACGACTAATGCTTTGTATGTGAAGGAGTAAGCGACGGTGTGATGCTTTTCCTCTCTCCTTAATAATATGAAATCCACTTTGTTTTGTGGGTTCGGAACTTCCATTTATATTTCCGTGATTACATTTCCCAGTCGCTTTTCAATAGCATACATATAAACATTCCCTTTTTCAGGTAATTTATTACTGCCAGCGATAAAACATACAATATGTTTTTGTTAAAATACATCCAGTGGGATTCGAACGATTCCTCGAATTATGCGTGAGATATTTCCGCCGTCAATCTGACACGAGACTTTCATCAACATTATTTCCTGCAACACCCAGGGATTGCACATAATCACATTGTTTATTATTTCCCTACCTGCTGGAAAGTCGACAATTGGTAGAAAGGACAAGAAAGCAGATGAACAAAGATCCAGATTCCTGCTTTGCTTTCCTCATCAATGTACATTGAGTTGGACTCAAATGTTAGATGAAAGAGTTCTTAGCTCGCAATAAAGCCTTTTTGATTGGCCGTTCTTTCGCTTAATCCCGGGATTCAAGCTCCTAATCGACAGATTCAAGGAGATTTGTCGGCTTCACGGTGGCCTTTTGTTCCCTTTGCGCCTGCTCAGAAATCATTAACTGGCCTTTAATTGTTCTCGTAAGTCTGAAAAAATAAGAATCTATAAGACTTCATCAGGTTTTATGTTCTATACTAGTTCACATGAAATAACATCTAAAGCCCGCGGTTCCGTGAAATAAATAATAGAATTAGTTTACAGTGCTTTTATATAGCTGACGGGAAGACAAGCTTGCCGGACTAAAACCTTACAATGGCAAATGACGTGGTCTCTCAGTAGCGCTTTTGGAAGTTTAAAGCCAGCGGTAACGAGCTTCATCGATAAGAGTTATCGGATAAAGCGTGAACTCGATGAAGGCTCAAAAGGACGCATGACCAGAAATGAAAATCTCGTATTTCCAAAATCGGAACAAACAAGAATGAAAATCGCCCGCAGTTTCAATCAGTTATTACAGACGGTAACCTTTCAATTTTCATGTCATCAATATTTAGCGGAACTGACGCTGATTTCTAGATATTGGTGGTCTTTTTCTAGATATTGGTTGTCTTTTTCAATTAATATCACAAGCCGTAATTCTCCCTCTGTTTATTAGAAATAATCCCTAAATATGAAACCTTGTACGTTTAGTCCGCATAAGATGTTTTTTGCACAATACGAGTGATCGCGTTACAAAGGATATATCAGCTGTCAAGGCTTTATGATATCCTCTGAAGAATATGTACAACGCTGAAAAGAAATGAGAGATCCAGTTCTCTTCCTCGGTTTCAACATCATATTCCCATTCAAAGGGAATTTAACGACTAAGGGAAATAAAAGGTGTGTTTTGAGGATACATTATTCCCAAAAGTGAAATATCAAGCCTATTGGGAAAAGAGTCATGAACTATGTGAATTCTAGTGTTGTTTCTTTAATTCAAGGAGATAAGCGATTATGGTATCTTTAGAGGTCATCACTTATAATAGTCCGATTTCAAGGCAATAAAACCAAGTTCTTTTGCAGTTTTTCTATACTAATCTAGTGTTAAAGTATACTCAGTGAATACAAACTTACACTAATTTCAAGACGGGCGAAAGGAACTATTGGAAGAGAGAAAAATTGATTTCTTTTGTTGCTTTAATGCACTTTTAACACATTATATCATGTAAGTGAAATGGAAGCTAAGCATCATTCTCAAAGACACAACAAGGTAGCAGACCCTGACTGGTCTTGTCAGGTACAAAACCCGCGAACCTTGGATTACGAGTCCGACGCGACCTTAGGTGAGATAGAATTTTGCGAACATTTAATATCCAACTCTTGTAATAAAGTGGTATAAAGACATTTGAATGGCGGATTTCAAGTTTGTCTGGCATTATTATATCCTCTATCATGAGTCCTGAATTAACGCGATCACTACCATAAAAGAGAGAGAGAGAGAGAGAGAGAGAGAGAGAGAGAGAGAGAGAGAGAGAGAGAGAGAGAGAGAGTATTCATTTATTCTGGACCCTACATACATCGTCATATCTCAAATCATATTCAGATAAATTAGCGCAATAAACATGTTTATACGTCATTAACATATGTAGATTTAGATCTGGTGAAAATTCACGCAACTGTCATCTGGATTCTTGTGAATGTGTAATCTGATTAAGGAGAACTCTGTCTAGGCTTTGGGATGATACTGAACTTGTTAGCATTATTATGAACTCTGAGTAAAAGATATAAAAATTACTTTTTACATTTTGGAGAAGGAATAAGTTGACATTGCTTGGAAATCTAACATCTGTAAAATACCTTGCATTAAATACGTACCACCATTTATTTCTTTATCTGTATGATCCTCCTCTAGACATGAATGAAATGTTGAATATAATTAAGAAAACAAATACCTGTAAAACGGTGGTCGTGATCAGATAATAAGAAATATTTGTAAAGAATGGCTACATTGGCAAATATCGTTTTCTACTACTTTGAATAGGACACAAAATTGTTATGGAGAGATGTATTACGTTCTTTTTACGTTTTTTGCGAGTACAATAAAAACAGGTAATTAACCAGATTTTAATGTATCTATATTGGGTGGTAGGTGAGTTCTATAGACTAAAAATATTGAATATAGAAATTGACTTAAGGAAGGGTCAGAAATATGAAAGGCCAGTAATTACATCTATGCATATAAATAACTCCTAAAAAGAAATATCGGTTTGGTGGCAAGGTGAGCTCTGATGCTGAGCCGATGGAACTTACATGCAGTAGGGTAAGCCTTCATTAACAGTCATACTTAAAATGTGTTATTGAAAGACAGGGATAAATATAAAAATGCTTCACAAATATCTCGCAACAAAACCATATCCAGCTATAATAAAGTTATGCTTACAAATGTTATTCAGACACACCATACAAATGGTAATGAAATATAAATGCTAGTACGTCTATTATATCGCTATTGACTTTTTCACGTGATTGCTCTTATTTCTATGCACGTTTGCCGTTGTTTCTAATATTTCTCGATTTGTTCTGATATGTACATTATTATTCTAACTTCGTAATGTTCAAATAAAAGTTGTCTTGAGCAAAGAATAGTTTCAGTTTTCTGGCTGAGAATAATAAAATTCTAAATAATTATTGATTTTAGATAGAATAGAAATCTCAAATGGTTATGGGCACAGTAAGGAATTCATCCATCTGATAAAAAACGTCATCATTACGGAAGCAACTAATGGTGTAATTAAGAGCCGTTAAACTGTGCATGAACCGATGAGAGGACGTCTAAATAAATAGCATAATTGCGTAGATAGGAAGGAAAGCCTCAAAGAAATAGAATCACAATCAACATTGGTGACCTTGATATGCCATTAAATGAACGTGAATGTCAAAAACTGAAACATGCACATTTTCTCATTTATTTATTCTTTTCCATTCTGGCGTGAATGTATTAAAATATTAACTCCTGTCGATACTGCTGATTGTTATACCAACTACGTGTAGGTTTTTTCATTCCGTGTTGAAACGTTCAAAGACTTTGCTGCTGATGCTTTTCTTTAATTTGATGTTATTTTATACCTAGCTCTGTGTTCACAATAAAGCTTCAGTAGTACTACTTCAGAGAACACCGCTTAGTGTTCGTCCGTTCATCTTTCTAAAGCATTTTTAATGCCACATTATTTCCTAATACCTATTTTTAGCTCAAATGACGACAACTTTACAACAAACATTTTGACCTCAATACCTCATAAGTGGGTACAAATGGTGCCCGATTGCCACCAAATACAACAGCTGCTACTTTAATCGAAAAATCTTGGAACGACTTCATCTACAACCTGTCGACAGATTTTGATTTCGTTTAAAAAAAATCATCATCCATTCTATACAAATAATGACAAGTCACCATCTTGAAACGATATGGGGCTTTGGCATACGATATAATTTCACAAAGATTGATAGTAAGAATTATAGACAAATAAAGCAGTTAGAGGTTTAAAAAGTGATGCAGATTCGACAATACATTTGACCACGTTTACTAAAATAAGAAAATCCTTTAAAGGTTGTCTTCTTAAATAACGCCTTACATAATTCATCCAAATGTATTAAATTTAAAACTATGGCATAAATGTTTCACAACGTTTAGCAGGTAATACGGATGTACTATCAAGTATGGCCACTGTTACGAAAATTAGCAGAGATATGACAAAACCTGTCATAAATTGTTCAAACAAACTCCACACAACCATATCATTATCTGCATTTACTATTTTTCTTTCGTTAAACTACTTGTTTCGCAATAAAGTGCAGTTTAAACGTTTACTAGAGCTCTTTATGTCCAAATGCACGAGGTTAATGGACTTGGACTTTCTAGAATCTAATTAAACTACTGGAATTGCGGTAAATGTGGTATTTAAGGGGTTTCATGACGCAAATTTACTTACACTCTTCCGGTTATCCAGCCCTTTCATTGATAGGGGAGGAATATATCATCTTTATCATTGAGCATAATAAGTACGAGTCTTGAATATAACAATGTATAATGTTATCGCCATAGTGGAGTTACCATTTTTGTCGCCACAGTTACGATATCATTTTTCGAACTTCTTTGTTTGCCCGTTTAAGAATAATATTTGCCTTTTTGTATGTTACTGAAGCCTATTTCATTTTTTGTCTTCTTCTTCTCTCTCTCCCTCCTTTCATCTCTTTCTCTCTCCTCCACATCAGGGTGCACATATCTTAAAATATGTCAAATGTAGACAGCATAGCTGACTTCAAGTATTATCTTTTTATAATTTTGCTCCAACATGAATGATGGAAAATAGCAGTGATTGAAATTACATGACTTGTTGCTATGTGTCACCAATACAGTATTGTATACCTGTAATACTCTCCGAGAAAAGGTACACATATATGAGAATGAAATAGTGATTATGTTTATAAATATTTTTTTTTTTTTAAGTGGCAATTTTAAATTGCATCACAAACATGTTTGAAAAGGATGGATAATCTAGCGTTGATTGCATACCAAAATTAGGTTACACTCGAAAATTAGATACAGCGTCTGCTACCGATCGAGACTGCAAGCTTGCCAAGGTGACACAAAAATTCTTGTTTGAAATAAACAAAACAAAGAACGAATATCTTTAGAAGAAAACACACAATCAATAAAATACGTTGCTTAAAGATGTTATACTCTGATGCCTGTCAGATAACCGCTCTCTGATGTTTCTACACTTGGCCTAACCCAACAAAACATTATCAATGACATGTGTTAAAGAAAATATAAAAAATAACCCTTCATTACAAAAACATTGCTTGGAAAAATACACAGTTTGAAGCATGATATGTAAACACTAAATTTACAAAACATTGCTGTTCTACTTTTGATGTAACAGTTAAAACTTCTTTTGATCGATGTAGTAAAGCAGCTGTAATTCGCATTGGCGCAGAATGGAAAAAATCCATGTAAATGGACGTAGTTTGTTTTTAACAATATATAGCTATATAAAATATATTTCACTGCACTAAAATGACTATACAATGTTTTCACATCACTCATGAAATATTCCGTATATATACTCAAAAATATAGATATCGTCTCTGTATTTCTAGTCTTCCTCTAGAGTTGTCAATGGATGGCCAGAGATGGCTTTGTTTCTTTCTTGTTTATCTTAGGTCACCTGTTCAAAACACAAATCATGTCCTGAATCTACACGAATGATGTATTAGGGAACTTTCCATTGGTAAGTATTCGAGGTCGAAACAAAGATCTCATCACGAAAACTATACCAATCGGTTACATAGTTTATAATATACCAAAAGCTTTGATTTTCTTTGGTTTTTGAAACTGATCTGTATCATAAGTCATAGTAAAATAAGTTGTAGTTTCGTCATGAAAATTAATTCATATTTTTATTCAAGCTCTTTAAGGCGAGAATGAGCGCTTTTCACTTTGTCTGCAAATCTCTTGAAAAATAGTTGGCACGTTGCATTAATTATTAGATTGAGTTATTATCTTTTGTCGCACTATAACATATTCTACAAAGCTCTATATATACTGTCTTTCTCACGTCAACACGAGAATTAATTTTGAATAAGAACAAGAGCCTCCCTCTTTGTAACTCCTTTCGGCTAGAAAGTAACATATCTTAACATATAGCTTTAATTAAACACCGCAAGAATGACACGTATGGAGGGACGTATTGACACGTATACATCCTCCAAAGTGACTGCTATTTAATAGGACTAAGGTCACAATTATTACTTCCGGCTCAGAACACACCAATGTAATTCCGTTCTATTTGTAGAGCATATTTTTTCATATCTCGTTGGCCATAATAGAGTTAGATTTAAGCATTCTTGGTGTTCGTTTAAGGATGACTGTTTATTCTTTAGAATATGAGGGTTAAAGTGTGGCTTGACGTGTGTATTTTGGCGACAGTCCACAGTGAGTAATGAGGCACTGATATTCATCTGGAAGTGAAATCTGCGACCCACTGCACGTTTCATTGTACACAGTCCAGCCTCTCAAAATACGCCGGATAACCTAAGACAGGAACTACATCATAAATTCATCTCTGAAGATTCTTTAGATTGACATGTATTGTATTAGGACTTGGACACAGAGGAATGTTCAGTACTAAGAAACAATGGACAAGCTATGTAGGAAAAATAATTGTGACATGAGTCCGTCTTGCTTCCGATAAATTCGGGGCGCGACAAAATATTGCATACTGGATTAGGTCTTTATATTATCAACAGGACCATGTGTTTAGACTGCAGTGATGAAGATGATTCTAGGGAAATATGGTCTTGACTCAGGATAGGAACTGTTTACACATACATAATTTTCACTTTCTGACTTGCTATACTGGAGAATGCCTCCCTGGCTAGTTCATATCTTGACACAATCCTAATTTTACGGTAGAGCCTTGCTGTTCTAAATCCATACATAAGCTAAATCTGCAAGTTTGGTGTGCATTTCATTTGAGTTAGGCCTGAGAATGGGCCGCCTGAGTGCTGACTGCCTGTCACGGTTAGTCTAGCACTGGGGATCTTAGTTTAACTTGGGCTGCAAATTAACAGTTGGCTTGGTTTACAGTCTGTGTATGTCTGTTACAGCAGTAAATATCTTAAAAATAGACCTGGTTAATGGGTGATTAGACGCATGCTAATTGTGATATTGTCAGTGACCTTCGAACACGAATAAGGTTGATACGGTTTAGTTTGACCCGCCTTATCACAGAACAATATTGAATATCGGTCTTGAAGGTCAAAATGAACGCAAAAAAGCTGGAGTTGGTGTAGTATTGGTTTAGTGAAAATGCTATCAGTTGAATATATTACAAAATCTAATAAGCATTGCTTTCTGCATAAGGATGCTTTCCTAGCTTTTATTAGTATCCTTAAGTGTAGAATTATTCGCACCATTTTGCAACCTTAGATGAAAAAGTATGGACAAAACTGCCCAGTGAGATCGAAACAAATGTGAAGTGCTTATAGCGATTAAATTTATAACCGACTGTCGTATGTTGGAGAACGGAGATGGGTGTGGTGTGACGTACAGAATCCTATACCTCATATTGCTTTTATGACCACATCTTAATCCACAGTGTCATGTGTGTGTGTGTGTGTGTGTGTGTGTGCAAGGAAAGATGGGGGATAGACATGTACAGAACCTTGTGACAAATGATACAAATTCATAAAAGGGAATATTTGCCACTTGGCAAATCATACAAACATTCTAACGTATATTTTCTATGCAACAAAAATAAACTTGATTTATGATAATGTTTCATCATATAATATTATATTCCAGCTTTTATTATATTGTTGAATAACTATTACAAGCATTTTGTGATCCAGACAGTATTTGTACGGCCATCAAGTAATTTGAACGTTATTTGTACAGGTATGCTTAACGGCAGTAACATTCTATTTTAGCTATTGATTGATGTTCATTTACATCTTTACGAGCAATTAAAGGAGTTCAATCATACCAGAGAAAACCTGTTGTAATTGATGGCATAGATCATATTGGTGAATGAAATTTGATTCCTTTACTGCTTAAATATTAAGGCCTATATACTTGCTTGCCGATAAATGTTGGCTGAAACAACAGATTTATTTGGACCAAAGCATGTAATCAGATGGCCACCAAACGAACAGTGTCCAAGGTTTATATATATATATATATGTGTGTGTGTGTGTGTGTGTGTGTGTGTGTGTGTGTGTGTGTGTGTGATCTGGATTTTTAACGTAGCTTTATCCAAGGTTTATATATATATGTGTGTGTGTGTGTGTGTGTGTGTGTGTGTGTGATCTGGATTTTTAACGTAGCTTTAACAATTTTTCAAGGTTTACATCACCTCTACTATACTGTCTCTAATGCCAATACGTTTAATGACTTTTGTCTGTTATTATTTCCGAAAACTATGCACGGGGCGTGTTCATAACTGTTCAAAATCGGCCCTAACGTTGGTAAAGATCGTGCTTTATGTCAGTGGACGCATTTAGTGAATCACATATATTGTGGTGTTGTTGGTGTTGCATATAATGATGATAGTAATTGTTGTTTTTGTAATTATTATTATTATTATTATTATTATTAATGCATATATCTCAAATGGACGGAATGTTGTTACTATAACCAGATACAAATAATAATTCCACCAAATACGGAATGTATGTATTGTGATGACAAATACTTTATCTGCGACATGGGAGCAACCATACTGGGTTTGCTTTGGTGGAGTAAACAGCAATGAAGTAAGAAATGTTAGGCAAAGTTGCCACACAGTCATATACTAAATTCCTGCTGTTTCTTGTAAATTGTGAGAACGAACTCGATATTCAGAATATTATTTTATTCAAATCCACGTACGTAGCACATGATGTAAACAATATATGTCAGAAGGATTGTAACGCATATACATGGTACACAATATGTCAGAATGATAGAAACACATATACATGTTAAACAGTGTGTCAGAAGGATCGCAACATATATACAAAGTAAGCAGTATGTGTCAGATAGATAGAAATCTACATATAAATAGCAAACTATATCTTTGAACTATAGAAACACATATACATATTAAACAATGTACCAGAAACACATAAAAACATATACATAGTAAGCAATATGTGACATAAGGATAGAAACATATATACACAGCAAATAATCTATCAGAAGAAAACAATGTGTCAGAAGGATAGAAACACATATACATAGTAATCAAATTGTCACAAGAATAGAAGATCAGCTACATAGCAACCCATATGTGTCACAAGGATAGAAAAACATTCAGAGTCAACAATGTGTCAGAAAGATAGAAACACATATACGTAGTAAACAATCTGTCACAAGGATAGAAGCACATGTACACAGTAAGCCATATGTGTCACCTATCAGAAGAAAACTCTGTATCAGAAAGATAGAAACACAGAGTAAACAATGTGTGCAAGAAAGATAGAAATACATATATATAGTAAACTGTATCACACATAAAGGTGAAAATAAGGACGTCTTTGCTGTATGTTAATTAGTAATAACAACAGAAAATACACGCAAACATTTTTAGTATGAATAATTATTAGTTTATTATATAACAACTATTTCCTTACCTTAGGGTCTGCTATATTGTTGACACATTTGTTACTTGAGTGGTTGTATCGGATTTTTGGGGGACAATGGGCGATTACAATTAAATGAAGCCATAGATCTACACTGGGGCTATATGGGGTATAGGGAAAATTCTATGTCAAAATGGCCCATATATTTAAAATGGGAATGGTATTATAGGGACAACTGTGCAAATGGGTATAAATGTATGTCAAACATTTTAAAGGAAAGTAGGTGAACAGTTTATAGGGACAAGGGAAAAGTTATTGTCAAAATTATTAAGGGATAAATGGTCCAAATTTAATAGCGACATGGCAAAATGTGCTAGGTAAATCTATATTTTGTGTGCTTAACTTTTATCCATGATTTTAGTTTATAGGTTTTACTAATTGTCATTTATAAACAACTTATTTGATAGCTAACTTTGTCCATTATTGTAAAGTGTACTTTTAGACAGCGGTAATTTGTAAACGTGCAGACATGTGCTTTTGACCTTAGAAGGTTCTGGAAGGGAACTTATGACCCACATCGTGGACATATTATTGTGCCTGACGTAAGGTTGGGGTAAACCAAACATTATTCATTCCTATCTTAAGATCAGTACGTAGAGTTATTTACGATTGTGTTCAGATATAACCCTAGTGGAAAAATTATATGTTGTTATTTTGGTAGGGTTTAATGTCATTTTTCAGCACATGATAGGCTATACTTGGCAGCTAGTATAATTGGTGGCGGACGAAAAACCCGGAAAGAACCTCAGACACACGGGAAACTTTCTCACGTACCATTATTGGTCGAGCCAGAGACGCGAGAGTTGAACCCACACGCAAACAGATCTGAGATGGCAGTGATCCGTAACGGTGAGTACTTTAGACCACTCGGCCATTTATGGACTGCAGAAGAATTATTGACAGAACTCATTGGAATTAATATAATGTTAGTTGTCTGGATTAATACTATTTTTGGATTATTGTGAATTCATTCAAAGGCATTCTGGATTATATCATAGATTACATCAGCACATTCAAGACTGGAATTCATTAGGAATACTCAATACTTTTGGACTTGTTATAGAACATGGAAGATAATTTGGGATTAAATTTACAATACTATAAATTCATTTTAAATTTTCAGTTTATATTCTAGGGAATTAAATTATTTGTTGACTTTTTTAAAACAAAATAAAACTTGTCTTTTTGGCTTCTTTCTATAACTTAGTTTAAGACGACTGAGTCGCAACTAATGTAATGCTAAATCTGTTTGATCTACAATCCAGTACACACGTCTGCTATCCAAAACACGACATATACAATCGAGAACCTTATTTTTTATTGCTATCCAAACACCCAACCCACCATCCAAGGACAAGGGCAATAAGTGTACATTCACATACTTAAACCAAAGAATATACAAATATGTTATCACACGAAAAGGTAGGACGTGTTTATATGCACATTAGCATACCTTTAAATACAAACACGAGAGAAGGGGTTAAAGGAATTTAAGTTTTAGTTTTAAACAGCTTAGACATGCACAACTCGTATACAAATATACATACTTAAAAGCACAAAATTGTTTGGCAGTTAAGATTAGTACCTCCCTTTTCTAGTAATCTGCCGTTTGTTTGTTTTTTCGACTCCACTACTTTAGTGGTTACAACTACCAGGTGTGGACAAGATTTTCTTTTGTGGAGACTAGCACCTTAAAAGTAAGTTCTTTTGTTTTCTTCTCTTCATCGATAATCCAGTCTTTATGCCAGCACAAACCATATTTTTTCCCGGATCGTCTTTCAGTCTGAATTGAGTCGCTGGAAATCCCGTTCTCTTTTCTGACGCTATTTTTATTTCCCCTCCTCCTTCTACGTAGCTTTAAATTTCTCCTTTTCTTTCTCCATTACTGCTCTTACAAATTTGTTGACTGTTGTAAGTGAGATCAAGTCCCTGTTGATGTACGTTTTATTGGGGTAACACCACATTGCCTCTATCCTGTCTTGGAGGTACTCCACCCTATCCATCAAGCTGATGGCTTCCCTCGATGTTCCTATTTGGGAATGTTTGGAGGTTGTCATTCTTTTTATGCCTCTACTCTAACAGAATCGGCAACGAATCGCTCGACTTATGAAAGCTGCGCTTTATATGGGAAAGCAGTTACCTGAAGGAAAACATCCCTCGCATAGAATACAACACTCATACAGAATGCAACACGAAGAAATAACGCGGACCTACAGTAAAGTATTGTTTGTATTTTCACCGTACAAAACACTGTTATCACTGAGAATGAAAACTTTATAATACAATGGCAGTGCTTATACGTACACTTTGTATCCACAAACATACACTATTACACTCTGGTACTGGTTTTAGCTGTGAACGTAGACATATACAAACATGAAACATACCTTTGGCAGTTATTTTCACTAGATTCCTTTTATTCTAGAGACGTGGGTGGCCCTAAAAAGGCAGTTTATTTATTTTATAAAGTTAATCCCTAGATGACGCATATATACCACTCCCTCTATCTACACCCCAAGGCTTGATGAAGACATGTTGTGATGAAGGAAGATGATTTACATCGCTTTCCCAATTTTCTCTCTGAGATACTATCGTCGGTTGTCTTTGCGATTGTTGTGTCTGTTGTTGCTACTGCTGTTCCAGTCTGCAGCCTGGAGGTCCTCCTCTGTGGCTGTTTCATTTCCATATCCCCGTCTTCGGGATCCTACGTCCTCTCCGCTGTTGCGATGATCCTGTGGCCTTCACCACGTGTCTCAGGGTACAGCAGTGACACGTATATGACCCTCTCATCGCAATTAAAGGCGAATTATTTTCCAAATGTTCCAATATATGGCGTAATGTGTGTAATGTCTCTAAAAACAATGATGTCAATTTTAACTTATTTTTCATCCTGGATATCTCATGACTACTATTATAAATGGTCAAGCATTCGATTCTAACAAAGGAGAAGTCGCTTTTTACAAGGGTCCTATCTACAAGGATAGAAATCCTCCTCGTCGAACCAGCATTTATTTATTTCGACTGATATATATTTTCTTTTCATCATTTGGCGAAGAACTATCCGATGCTTTCCTAATCACTGTTACTGTATCTTGGACACAGGTACCGTTCCATTCACAACTTCCAGACAAAATCGACGCACGGATTCGATGATTTGCTTGTTTGCTTTTTGAATGATTTATTGTTAGAGGACTTGACTTAGTACTGACAAAACATCGCAATATTTGCTAAACGAAGAGGGAGTGTCCTTCTTTTTCCATTTATTTGGAAGAAGGTTGTGCCTTCGGACGAGAAGGAGGATTGTGGTGTGCACTTAATGTTGACATCTTTTGTTTTAGTAGCAAAAACATCAAAGTGAATCGTATCTCATAATTCTGTTTATACTGAAATTCGCATCCACTGATTGGAGGCAAGTCGTATAATCCTCACTATGAACATGACTGGACGATAAATTGTTTTCAACGAACCAAATTGTAACCGTTCTTGTTTAGGTAAATCCAGTAAACTTTACACACATGTTCTGACTTTTACTTTTGTAACTTTTTAGCTGCAGCATCAGTGGCTAGAGAAGAATACGTCGACACAGACGGAGAAGTAGAAGTGCCTTTGTAAACGTGTTTCCATTTCTCATCGAATTTGGAAGCACTTGTGTTAATACGGGTTTGGCAGTCATCATCGGGAACGGTGAAGAATCAGAAGTGGCAGGAAATGCCGTCATATTATTCGATGGTTTTGTGGTAATTGTGCGCGTCCTAGCAGCATTACCTATCCCTCGGGCAGGAGTTCCTGTCTTTGGTCTCTTTTTTCTTGTGTAGCCTTGCGGAACTTCTACCTTTGCCGTCTTTTGGAGACTTGATATTATTAATAGCTAGAGCTTTTGCATTAGGAGCCCATTTAAACGGAGAAAGAACGATGACACCTCCTAAGGGGCAACTTGCACCAGGTTTCAAAATGATTTGATTTTGATTGTGTTTCGATCTGTTTTGACAAGGCTGCTTTATGTTTTTCAATCAAGTCTTTGATTTCATGGGGTATGTAAATGACCCGAGAACCCTCGTAATACTTCTTTGGGAATGGTTGCTAACAATAATGCACACATTTGTGGATTTATTTGGCAACTGATGCAATATAGTGCACAAATCAATTTGGCAGGAGAATTAGATTGAAAGGAAGTCACACTGTTTGAAATATAAGATGTGTATGGTGTTTTATAGATATTTTCTTCATCAGAGAGATGCCAATCGATATGACAGTCTTTTTGGTAAAAATGGTGAAAATAATGTAACTGATGTTTTCGGTTTCACTTGATTCTGTATACGGTCTTTGTAAATGTAGGTCAGGAGGAAACTTCGAACGTTCTCTTCTAAAGTATCCATGTGGATATTAATCATGTCCTACTAGTGGAAAGAAGAGATCATGTCATGTTCCATGAAAGCAGTCTTTCTAGTACCATTCGTGGATGTTAACAACACGTGTTTCATGAGTTTTCCTTTGTCTTTCACCAGTTAATGTAGGAC
>JAECUM010027270.1:0-29090 GCA_016617855.1 Megalonaias nervosa | reverse complement strand
TATTTCTCTTATCAAATGTATCGAGAAAATTTATGAAAGAAGAAAAGGAAAGATAATTATGCAGATTCACGGCGTCAGATACTTTATTAGCAATGTACTTAAAAAGTCACCTGCTTCGATTGGTAATTATCTCAAATTTGCAGGTAAAACACCTGCTCGAACGTATCCGATCCGATCCGATATAAAATAGATTAAATAACATTACTATTTGCTTAAAGAGAGGAAATGTTGCCATATGGACTGGTTGGTTGGTTGGTTAGTTTTTAATGACACTTTGAATGCATTACTGGCTATCGTTCAAAGGAAATGAGTTCTAGTGCTTTTCCGAAGAACATTATGCAAGGAGTTCCAGAGATTAAGTTTGTCTAAACTTAATTTAATAGAGCATTAATTATAATTACTTGAATATTAATGAACACCATGACATTTTATTCTTTTACATTGTGATAAAGCATAACATGTTCGGAGAGAGAGAGAGAGAGAGAGAGAGAGAGAGAGAGAGAGAGAGAGAGAGAGAGAGAGAGAGAGAGAGAGAGAGAGAGAGAGAAGGGTAGGTAGGAAAAAGATAGCACTACCGAAAAATGGAGCCAATATTATCAGATCCTAGAAGCGCATTACCTGGCGTCTGCAAGAAGTTGTTGTACATTTGTAGCTTTTAAAATGTCTTGACTACCATGGTTGTTCATGCTAGCAGCCATCTTTTTGTGTAAGTGGGTATGTTGGATATAATTTCGCAGAATGTAGAGTTCGTATTAGTTCGGATAAAGGAATATAGTCAATTAATAACAGCGACAACTTCCGCCAACAACAAAATTTCTGAAAATATATTCACACCACCCAATTTTGTGCTGAACGCTATAAACATGTAAAGTATAAGAAAGAAACGAAAAGTGAACCTGAATCAGACCACTATTTTATTATGTGCCCGCTGTGAATCCATTGTCTGTGTTAGCTTCGAGTAAAGCCAGCAGCTCAACGTGTGTATCATCAGTTTAAATATGTGACCTACACAAAATCTGAAAATTTAATAATTCTGAAATGGGTGAAGCAGCGTTCAATACAATATGGGTTGTTAGTTAGACGTTACCACTTGGTAGTATCACGTCAACAACTGATGACATAACAGATTTGACGCTCAACGCTCAAACAGCTCTCTTAAAATTATCGACACGCGGGATATACCCCAATAGTCTTTCTACAAATGATATTGGCAGTCGAAAGCAGTTGTGAAAATTTTATTTTCAGTCTTACTGAATGAAAACAATAAATCACTATGTCATTTCATCAACTTAGACGACTGTAGAAGTGCTCAGAACATGTAACTGTTACTAAAATATTCGTTGTTGCTATGGAGATGAAATACATGTCATACACTCACACACGAATGTAGTATTACATCTACGTTAGCTGTTACTTAAACAGACCAGTGGCCTGCAAATAAATAATTTGCAAATAAAACAATAAAAAAACACATTATTTTTGACAATACTACCATGTTTACCAATAAAATAAAGCCCCAAGAAAACTGCAAAAATGGAATCAATCTCTCTTTCTTTCTTCCTTTAAGCGTTTGATAACAATTTAGAGAAATGATAAATACACAAGAATGACAAGGACATGACATATAATAACATATGTAAATTATAAACATGAATACAGCTTTTTGTGTGTGATATGTACCTTAATTTGAAAGGAAAATAAAATCACACAAACAAAAGGGACTAGCAAATCAATTACGTGTACACATAATGGTGATATACAATGTCATCCGAGACATTAAATATTGATTGCGCACATTCAACAATACAAAAAGAAACAGATCTTCCATTTTTAATAGATAGATTTATAAAACATTCTTCCGAAGTTAAATGGCTCCTTTCCCCTGCACAACCAAAATGGCTTCTTTCCCTGGCAAAACCAAAATGGCTCATTTCCCCTGAAAAACCATTGTCCAACCTCTGAGAGCATAACACCGAATCAAAGAAGTTGTTTCATTTGAGACAGTGATGAGCTTTATCAAATTGTGTTTGCTTCAACCTAATTAATCGTAAGTTCAATCGAAGAAATTTAAATTCCAGCTTCATACTGAGTATGCTAAATCAAAATAAGATTTTGATTAAATCGGATTCCAAAATATTTTGTATTTAGATATCAATTATTTTGATTTAAATTTAAATTCAGCCTTTTGTCAATTTTATTTCAAGAATCATTTGCACCTCAGATCACATCAAACGAAATTGTTTTATATTCGGCGAAAAGTCGGAAAAATCTCAATTGCACGTTTTTATTTTATATACCAGTAATAACAAAGACAAAAAGAGAAAAACATTTCTTGAAAATGTAATTTATGTTTGTGACCAAATTCACCTGTTATAGGGACCCGAGTGGCAGAGAAATCTAGGGCGATCTCTTTTACAGGTGTTACGTGTAGGCTCGTACAAAGGTAACAAGAGAAAAGAGTGAAGACAACAAGCTTTGTAAATTTTAACAAAATAATTTATTTCCCTAGAAAACGATGTAAAACTTGGAATATAATCCAAAATTTAATCCTAAGATTGAAAAATGCAAGTCCTCTCACTAAACAGTTCTAATAGAATCCGCGTTCCAATATGGTGGCGATGACGTCAGATGATGTCTGTCCTGATGGTAACAGATCCTCAATTGAATCACAGTTTATAATGTTTCCGTATAGAATTCCAGAAGAAATTTCCACTGAATTTCTTTGTCCCAGAACTTTTATAAAAAGTACACTTCTTTAGTCTTCGAGAGAATAAATAATTAAATTCCCCCCCCCCCGAAACCGAATGAACTTCAAAAACAATCTGGCAACAACAATAATAACCTCTTGAGCCCTCAAGGTCTAAAATACAACTCACTAAATCTACTAGAGAGCGTCTGTTTAAAGCCGCGATTTTAGATCACATGGTGCTTCACGTGATGGGCTACGCGATTTACTAATTTGAACAGCGCAATAAAAAAAAATGTGAATTACCACGTAGCTACAATAGCCCTATCTTAGAACCAAATTCTCACGCTGAAAATATATTTAAAAAAAGAAAGACTGTTCACAGTTCAGCTAACATGCGGGCCGAAATGATCTTGGCAATAGTCAATCGTTATCACTCGATGTTTACAAAATCTATAAGCTAAAAACAGTGCTGAAGTAACGTTAAGATCCAATCGGGTCAAGCCAATTTTCGGAAAAGATATTCAAATCCAATAAAAATTATCATTACAATAAAATGTAATGAAACAAAATTAAAATAAAAAAGAATTTTAAAACTAACACACAAGTAATTTAATTATATATATACGTAACACTTCCCCCCATAAAGATAAAGAATATAATAAAGCTTTCTTTTTACCATATGTAAATCATACATGAGATAAAATATAATTATATAAGAAAACTCTTATGAATTATACAATGAGTATCTGAATAATAGTTCTATAGTAGTGTATCTGCAATCAAATTGTCTTCTTCTTTGATGGTGCCTGATGTTAGATTATATTCTTGCAAAAACAAACTCCACCTTAATAATCTTTGATTTTTATTTTTCACAACAACCCGAGAAGGAGCTGAGCTAATGTAAACTTCAAAATGCTGTAATGCCAATATTAAAGCCAAACATTCCTTCTCGATTGTTGAGTAATTTCTTTGGTGCTTATTTAATTTCTTAGAGAAATAGCACACTGGGTGATCAACACCATTTCTGTCTTCTTGAATCAATACTGCTCCAACCCCAACATAACTTGCATCAACAGATAATTTAAAAGATTGATTGAAATTTGGAGCTGTGAGAATCGGCGCACTCTTAAGTAAGGCTTTTAATCTATCAAAAGCCTCCTGACATTTTTCAGTCCAAAGAAACTTGTTTTTCTTACTCAACAAGTTTGTCAGGGGTTCAGAAATATTAGAAAAATTGGAACAAAATTTCCGATAGTATCCAGATATACCCAAAAATCGCATCAGTTGTTTTTTACTGACAGGTACAGGGAAATCAGAGATAACCTTGACCTTAGCATCTATAGGTTTAATTTGACCATTTCCCACAATATGTCCTAGAAAAGTTACACAAGGACGGTAAAACTCACTTTTAGATAAATTGATTGTCAGATTTGCATCAGTGAGTATTTCAGAGAATTTCCGAATCGTGGCTATATTTTCTTTCCAGGTGTCGTTGTAGATGATGACATCATCGATGTAAGCATCACAATTATCTAGACCAGAGGTAATCATATTCATCAAGCGTTGAAGGTACTTGGTGAACCCTTCATCCCGAACGGCATTACTTTAATTTGATAGAGTCCATCTGGAGTCACAAATGCCGAAATTTCCTTTGCTCTTTCCGTTAGTGGAATTTGCCAAAATCCTTTCTGAATGTCAAATTTGGTGACATACTTGGCATTTCCAATTTTATCAATAGAGTCATCGATTCTTGGTAATGGAAATGAATCTGTTTTCATCACACTGTTCACCTTCCTATAATCAGTGCACATATGGAAACTTTTATCTGGTTTCGCAACAAGTATACATGGTGAACTCCAATCACTTTTACTGCGCTCTATGAACTCGTTCTCCAGCAAATACTGAATTTCCTATTTCAAGTATTCCTGTTTGAGAGGGTTCATCCTGTGTGGATGTTGTTTCACAGATTTTGAATCTACAATTTCAACGTCCTGAAAAATTTTGTTTGTCCTTGTAGGAATATCTGGAAACAAGTGCTCATATTCGAATAATAACTGTTTAAGTTCATTCTTTTATTGTTCTTGCAAATGTAAAATTTTCTGGTCCAGATTTTTCATAATTTCCGAATTCCGAAGATTAGTTGCTCCAAGAGCAACAGTGTCCGATTAAATGTCTGCACTTAAATCCTCAGTTTGTGGGACAGGTACAGCTAAATTAATTGCATAATTTACTTGGCTATCTCTTTCAATATACTAGTACTCTATTAATTTATTTAGATCAGAGTACTATAATAATAATTTAACTCATTCATTTTCTTCTTAACTTTGTAAGGGCCGTAAAATCTAATTTGAAGAAAATTTTGAAGAATGAGCAAGAGGGAATCAACTCTATTACAAGACCCAAAACTTCTCTCAAGTAAAGTTCTGTGAAAAGATAATTTCACTTTTGACTTGAATTGCTGAGTGCCAAATTCAAGCATAGCAAGCTGGAAAATTCCAGACCTAAATTTTGACCTTTGACCAGATTGAACAGATTTGGGAAGGCCAAATTGAGTAAAAAAACCAACTTCATCAAAGCTTTTACTATGGTTTTAGTTTTAATATTCCTCAAAGGAGTTGCCTCTTGGGAATCTTGTTGACGCAGACATAATGGTCAGCAAATATTGGTTGCCTGACTTGGTCTTAGGTAAGGGACCAACACAATCTACCATAATTCTACTAAATGTTTCGTCAAATGCAGGAATAGGTTGCAGATGAGCCTTAGGTGTCTTCTGATTGGGTTTTCCTACCATTTGACAAGTATGACAAGATCTACAAAATTTACAAACATCACTTTTGATTTTTGGCCAAGAAAAGTGAGTCAAGATCTTGTGATAAGTTTTATTTATCCCTAAATGACCAGCCAGAGGAGTTTCATGGGTCAAACTAAGTATTTTCTGTCTGTAAGATTTTGTAACTACAATCTGATACTTCACTGTCCACTCGTCACGAGCAGGTACCTCGGGAGGTCTCCATTTTCTCATACGATTTCCATTTTTAATGAAATAACAGACCGGTACTTCAGTTGCTTCAGTTTCAATAATGGCCCTCTGAAACAAACAGGAGATCTCAGGATCTTTTTCCTTTTCGACGACAAGTGATTGTCGTTTGTCAGCCTGATTAGATGAAAGAGAATGAGTATTTAAAAGAGGATCACTGTGATCAAAACCTTTTGATTGATCCAAATTAGAAGTGAAAGTGAACTGGGTATAAGTCAGGGTATTCTTTTCCAATAGGATCAACTTTCTGATCCAAAGAAGGCTTGTCAGTTACATGTGGATTAACCACAACCTTGTCTCCACCTAGGTCGTTGCCTAGTAACAAATGAATGCCCTCAACGGATAGAAAAGACACTATACCGACTGTCACAGGTCCTGAAACTAAGTCTGATGACAAATTTACAGAATGGAGAGGAACATTAACAAAGCCGCACTCTATTCCCTGAATGAGAACACTCTCATTAGAACAGGACTTCTCAGAAAAAGGCAAAGTACCTGATAATAAAAGACTCTGAGAAGCTCCTGTATCCCTTAAAATTTTAATAGGGATAGGATTGGCCAAATCACCCAAGAGTGATATAGAACCCTTCGACATGAATGTTTCATAATTCTCCATAATAAAATCAGACTGGGGTTTATTAGACCCAACAAATGTATTGCTTTCAATACATTACCGTGACCTTGACCTCTTAGAAATAAGAGCATTTGGGATAGGTCTATCTTGATTCTGATGCCTATATTTCAATTTGAAGTAATCAGAAATGACGTGTCCTTTTTTCTTGCAATAGGTACACGTAGGAATAGACAAGGATTTTGAATCAAGTTTATCAGAAGCTTGATTTTTAGAGGTTTTGCCAGATTGAGCTTTAGAAGGAGTCGAATTAGGCTGAAGTGCCTTTCTACCAGGAGACTGCTGAGTGAATGATTTGCCTACAACAGGAAATTTATGAATTAAGGAATACTCATTAGCAGCAAGAGCAGCATTTTCCAAGGTTTCAATCTTATGCTCTTCAAGATGATTCTTAATGTCATTAGGAACACAGTTGTTCGAGACTTTCATAATTATGTTCAACTTTCTTGGCTAAGCACCATCTCTTAAATAACTGCTCTTTTTCTCTTGCAAATTCAACATAAGTTTGTCCAGGTTCTTTTTTAATAGTTTCAGAATTTTTGCCGATAAGCCTCAGGGACTAACGCATAACCCCTTAAGATGCACTCCTTAACCAAATCATAGTCAGAACTTTGCTGTACTGACATTGAATGGTAAATATCACTAGCTTTACCAATTAGTACACATTGTAGTAATTGAGTCCAATGCTCCCTTGGCCATTTCAAATTTTTCGCAACTTTTTCAAATCGAGGAAAATATTTATATACTTCCTTTTCTCTAAAAGGGGGCTCTAACCTGATATTTCTTGTAATGTCAAAACTTGAATTTGTATGTGAAGTGAGATCATGCTTTTCACTTGCCAGCTCAAATTCTTTCATTCAAATTTGAAATTCCTTTTCATCCTTCTCCTTTTGGATCTCTCTCTCTCTCTCTCTCTCTCTCTCTCTCTCTCTCTCTCTCTCTCTCTCTCTCTTCAAATTGTAACTGTTTATCTTTCTCCCTCTCCTGTCTCTCTCTCTCCTCTTTCTCAAATTGCAATTGCAATTGTTTCTCTTCAAAATGCAACCGCAATTCTTTCTCTCTCTCTTCTTTCTCAAATTGCATTTGTTTATCTTTCTCCCTTTCCTCTTTCTGAGGCTCGAGCTTCCTTACCTCCAATTCCATCTTGTATTTCATTTTTAATTCCATTACTTTTATGTCAGAGTCTGATACCGACTTACTGACCCAAGCCAAAACACTTTTATCAAGAACATTCTTCTCTACCAAATATTGAATCAAAATATTTTTAATTTCTTGTTTCACTAAGGAAGCTTTTGCCTCAGAAAGATCGTATTTTCTGGCAAGTTCAAGCAACTTATCTTTTTTTTCAAACTATCCAACTGCTCCCGAGTAGGACTAGAATGAAAAGTCTCCTCTTTTAATGATATTGTGAATGAAAGCCTGTTGTTTTCACTAAAGATTTCAAACAAAATGTAAAATAGTACTTGGGATTTAAAAACTAGGGGAATTTAAATTTCAAAAAACAATTGTCTGAAATATTTGGCCAAAATTTCAAATATCCCAAGGACGAGACCCCAATATTCCCCTGTTACGTGTAGGTTCGTACAAAGGTAACAAGAGAGAGAGAGTGAAGCCAACAAGCTTTGTAAATTTTAACAAAATAATTTATTTTCCTAGAAAACAATGTAAAAATTGGAAATAGGACTTACGGTTTGTGAATATAATCCAAAATTTAATCCTAAGATTGAAAAATACAAGTCCTATCAATAAACAGTTCTAAGAGAATCCGGGTTCGAATCTCCATGAAATTCTAATATGAAGGCGATGACGTCAGATGATGTCTGTCCTGATGGTAACAGATCCTCAATTGAATCACAGTTTATAATGTTTCCGTATAGAATTCCAGAAGAAATTTCCACTGAATTTCTTTGTCCCAGAACTTTTTATAATAAAGTACACTTGTTTAGTCTTCTAGAGAATGAATTATTAAATTCCCAAAAAAAAACGAATGAGCTTCAAAAACAATCTGGGAACAACAGTAATAACCTCTTGAGACCTCAAGGTTTAAAATACAACTCACTAAATCTACTAGAGAGCGTCTGTTTAAAGCCGCGATTTTAGATCACATGGTGCTTCACGTGATGGGCTACGTGATTTACTAATTTGAACAGTGTTACATGTAGGCTGCTATAATAATAACAAGAGAAAAGAGTGAAATCAACAAGCTTTGTATATTTTAACAAAATAATTTATTTCCCTAGAAAACAATGTAAAAATCTGGAAAATAGGACTTACGGTTTGTGAATATAATCCAAAAGTCATATCACTAAATAGTTCTATTAGAATCCAGATTCGAATCTCGACGAAGTTCCAGTATGGAAGGCGATGACGTCAGATGTGGTCCATGTACAAATAGCAACAGTTTCTCAATTGAATCACAGTTTATGTTTCCGAATAATTCCAGAATAAATTTCCATTGAATTTCTTTCTCCCAGAATTTTATAAAATGGTACACTCGTTTGGTTTTCTAGAGAATAAATTATTAAATTCCAAAAACAAAAGAACTTCAAAAACAAACTGGTTTCAACAATAAAAACCTATCCAGCTTTCAAGGTTTCAGAAATACAACTGACTGACAAGCGCTCAGAAAGGGTATTATATCCAACAAATTATCATCCCGTTCTGACGAGATAGATCACGTGGTCCCTTAACACTTGAACAACGCAATAGGAAAATGTAATTTGTCACGTAGCAAGAACCCCTATCTACTCTCACACTGAAATAAATTTAAAAATAAAACATTGTTTATTCAGACTAGACGAAATGACCTTGGCAATAGCCAATCGTTTTCGCGTAGCGCTTACACTACTGCGGACCAAGGTGAACTAAAAATATTACTAATGTAACACCTTTTACGTCTTAGATAAACAGAATTACTGAAAAAGAATTTCGAATCCCGTGAAAATAATCATTACAATAAAATGTAATGGAACAAAAATAAAATAAAAAGAATTTTAAAACTAACACACAAGCAATTTAATTACATATACGTAACAACAGCGCAATAAAAAAAAATGAGAATTATCACGTAGCTACAATAGCCCTATCTAAGAACCAAATTCTCACACTGAAAATATATTTAAAAAAAGAAAGACTGTTTACAGTTCAGCTAACATGCAAGTCGAAATGACCTTGGCAATAGTCATTCGTCATCACTCGATGTTTACAAAATCTATGAGCTAAAAATAGTACTGAAGTAATGTTAAGATCTAATCGGGTCAAGCCAATTTTCGGAAAAGAGCTTCAAATCCAATGAAAATTATCATTACAATAAAATGTAATGAAACAAAATTAAAAAAGAATTCTAAAACTAACACACAAGTAATTTAATTACATATTCGTAACATAGGAACTGACATTTCATTTCTGTCCGCGTGGGATCGAGTCTCAGACTCGGCTAAAGTAGATATATGAGAAAGCTTCGCAGTATCTTCCTGTGAAGTCGGTGGTTCTTCTCGTGATTCTTTCCTTGGTTCTTCTTCCACCGGATATATTGGCTGGCATGTACAGTCTAGCATTCAAGGAAAAATGGCGGTAAACCCTCAAACCTCACCTGCCATGCTTTGCTTTTTATCTGGTGATAATTTGATTAATTTTTTTATTGTATAAATTTGATAACAACTGTGATATTATTTTGTAAGTCATCAATTCGAAAAGCACCAAAACTATAGAAAATATATGTATTTTGTGTGAGCGAGGACGGTATTCACGTCTTGTCATCTTAAACCCAAAGCACCATATGGCTTTTGATTTTGACAGAAACGATTCATTTATTTTATGTACCGTTCATTATGAACAGCAGAAAATTTAGTTAACAGAACATGGTCTGCTAAAGTCACATGTACTGAATCAATTATGGACACAGACAAATTAATTTAAGGTAATTCGATTTGATCTATGTAGCCTAGCTATTTATGGGCGGTCAAAGGTGGACTATAATTTAGTGATTTTAGCGGATTTGAAAAGGTCTGCATATTTTGTTATAATGTTTTTGTTTATTTTAACCTTTATTTGAATATAATGCCCATCGAGAGAAAGAATAGCCTTCAATCAAATTATCTGCAGCTGCACGTGCAGCATGCCAGACACTTGCAAATATATGCCCACACGTAACATAGATACATGGCAGTGACGTACATAGAGAAGGTGGAACAGTTTTGAGCATACTTTCAAATACATGAGCTCTTCACTAATATCAAGGCCGAATAGGGTCAGGTTTACGATTCTCTGTCATACAGAGGCGTAGCGAGGGTGTGGCAAGACACCGCACGTACCGTGGGCGCCACTTGAAGGGGGGCGCAAAATCGGTGAGAAGAACAAAGTTTTTTTATGCTTTCAAAGCTTTGATAGGGGCGCAATTTTAGTTCTTGCCGTGAGTGCCATATGTCCTCGCTACGCCTCTGCTGTCATAGTCTACACTTTCGGGATGGTTTCGTCATGTTCAGTATGGTTGTGAATCCATGGTAGATGACTTACATTCTAGAAGACAGTTCTCTGCGATCGGTGAGCGCGAAATGCTGACATGAATGGAAGAACTGATACCCGATGCACAGTGGAAGATGTTTCAATTATCACGTGCATTAATTCGTCAGCCGTTTTAATGAATACGTTGAAGCTCAGAAAGGTTTGTGCAAGATGGGTCTCACACTTGTTGATGGTTCATCAAAAACTGATTGTATTCGCCAAACAGTATTTGCAAAATATGAAAGAGTGAACAGAGACGTTTGAATGGGATTGTCACAGGGAATGAATAATGTGCAGTCAAAAGAGTTTTATGCGCATTATTCTTCGATGAAAAAGTCCCCGTCCTCCATGTAATTGTGTCTGAGTCTGATAGAGTCACTGGACATCTGTACGCCTCCAAAATGTCGCCAAAATTTGTGGAACAGTACCGAACCACCACGTTCGCGTACCGGTACTCCATGACATCTCATGTCTTGAAGTAGCACGTCGTACAAACTTTGCCATACCCTCCAACCAGCCCTGGTTTATCTCCAAGTGATTTTCGGCTGAGTCCCGTTATCAAAGATTCGCTGTGGAACAGCGATTTGAAAAGCCGCCATGTGGTTTGAAATTTCCAGTGTAATAACACATTACCATATAGTGAATACAATTTAATACGCTGATCATCTGATTGAGCAAGTGTGTAAAGGTGAGATATGTGTAAAGGTGAGGTACTTGGAGGGGATGCTCTGACATACCGTCCTAGACCGCTCCGGTGGCCTAGTGGTTAGAGCATCCGCCTCAGATGCGGGAGGTCTTGGGTTCGATCCCCGGCCGAGTCATACCAAAGATTTACAAAAATGGTACTAACAGCTGCCTCGCTTGGCGCTCAGAATTAAGAGGTTAGTGTTAGGACTGGTCGGCCTGGTGTCAGGATAATGTGACTGGGTGGGATATCATGCTACATGTCTGCGTGCTAGACATCACTATAAACTGCCACACTGCAGACATCGTAGCGATATGACTGCAAAATTGTTAAAGCTACGTTAAAAATCCAAATCACACACACACACACACACACACACACACACTGACATACCGTCCACAAATACAGAACTTTGTTATACAGCGTGCTAATATTCAGAACTTTCTACATATCGCTCGTGCGATAAACCTTTTCTTTTTAGCATTGATGGGACCTTAACAGAATGTATGAAGGTTCTTAGAGCTATCAAATAACCAGCATGTCTTCGCAGGATAGTGTATTATACTTTGTATGGGAAATTAGCATGACAGCCTATTACAGCTTTCATGGGAATCCCATGACATTGTATAATAATAATAATAATAATAATAATAATAATAATAATAATAATAATAATAATAATAATAATAATAATTATTATTATTATTTTTATTATTATTATTATTATTATTATTATTATTATTATTATTCACGAATTTAGTCCACAGTTAAATATGGTGTTCATCAGGAGTATACATACATAATTTCATAAAGATAGAGATAATAAACTTCATTAAAGTATTTCTTTTTAAAATGGTCATCAGCTGGACAAACACAAACACAGTGGAATTCATCTTCTACCAAATAAACATTATTTTTCAGGCATAATTCATAATACCTATTATTTCTCTCAAACGTGTTATATCCACCGGTCTCTATTTTCAGTGTATGCCCTGAGCACCTAAATTTAGCAACTAACTTCCGAAGAAAATATGATAATCCACATGAGAGGTAGTTTTCCGGTTCTAATTTTCGGTTATACATGCTATAATACACACATATACGTGAATTGTTAATCTCACATTGCCAGGTTTGGATTGTCGAATCCTTAATTCTTTGCAAAAATGGTGAGAACAATTGTTTTACGTCTTCAATATCTTGATTTATGTGGACATATATAAAAATTAAGTGGAACAGCAGGTCTTTTACTTTGGTAGCCTAGATGACACGGTTAGTTTCAGGTAATCTTTTCAACATTAATAACATTGGTGTGGGGGTAACGAGTTGTAGGCATTCTTAGATCTTTCAACCATTATTTAATACATCGTAAAAAATGCAAGTTACAAAGTGGGTATCTTCCACACTCCGCTAACACAAATGTATAACTGTTAGCTTTAGGAACACCTAAATTCTGTTTGCAAAAGTTGTATTGCACAATTTCAATATCTCTAAATTCATATCCCGAAATTTCTGACCCATAGCAAGCAATTGGTTTTATCATAGAATCAAACATTTTAAAGGCTTTATATATACGAAAAGAGCCAAATCCTTTTTTGAAAATTCAAAACCATTGCAGTTGCTTTCTTTTTTTTGACGATACAGCTAGTATCTGCTTAGCTTTTGTCCAAACCAGCTTTGGGATGGAAAATAGACTCGTGTACTTGTAATAAGCCACACACTCAATACGACTTTCTTTGAAAAACCATATTTACTTTTCCTTGAGATATCCCACATTTCTAAAAACAATGATTTTAGTTTTATCGACATTGACCATCTTATCAGTTTTGTCACAGAAACGTTCGATAACATTTATCTAGCTCTGGAGTAGCTTTACTATATCAACGCAATTAGCAAGATCAGCAATAAAGTATTGCAAAAATGTAATGAACATCTTCTAAGATAAATACAGCTCTGTTGCATTCAAGCTTCAGCTGTGTAATCAAATTATTAAATAAAAGGGAAAACACAATAGGAGTCAAAACACAAACTTGCCTTGTACCCCATATGCATTCGAAGCAAGTTGTTAAACCTTCAACTCTTCATGTTTCTAAACATATCTATTAAATGTTTACTATTTTACTATTCATACCCTTGCTTATTAATGACGACCATAATTCTATATGATAGCATTTTGGTGGACATGATATGACACCCTAGCGTAATTTTTTACAGTCTCTCTTGTTCTGAATTATATTAACTTTAATGGAATAG
Source organism: Megalonaias nervosa (assembly GCA_016617855.1). Taxonomy (NCBI): domain Eukaryota; kingdom Metazoa; phylum Mollusca; class Bivalvia; order Unionida; family Unionidae; genus Megalonaias; species Megalonaias nervosa. The sequence continues at coordinate 15,295 of JAECUM010027270.1, read as the reverse complement.
CAGGTATTATTTTATTGCTTGGTAAAATTAGAAACTATTGGTATCATGATGAAATGCAAAGAAATAAAGGAAGAAAGGAAAGAATAAGAAATAAGATTGAAAGAAAATGGAAAGAAAGATTGAAAAAGTACCTAACTAATATATAAATTAGACCTGGATAACCATGATGAAGATTTACCGGAAAAAAATGTATCGTATGAAATTTAGTAACTAAGAGTAACATTCATGACGAATGAACATTTTATGTTGGTATTTGTATTGTTATTTCAAACAATTTATTATTACCTTTAGCACAGGATTATGCAATTTATAAAACAATGATACACATATTATTTAATGTTTCAATAGGGAGTTGATATTGTATCTAAGTGTCTGAAAGTGTCAAGGTGAGAAATTCGAAGCTCATAATGACATAATTTGGAATAGTAATTTATAGAACTTGGATTTAGTAAATGTTTACAATATTCCAAGAAAAATGCCCTGTTATGGTTTTCTCATTATTTTGCAACACAGCGAGAAACACCGTAATCAAAGTTGTTAGGATCTTTCGTTGAAAATTAAAATACGCAGTATGAGAGATTCCGGTTTTTGCACCATGAAACACTCAATAATTGTTATGTATATCTACATTTTGTAACTCCTGGTACATGATTTGTAATCTTCGTAATTTTTATTCGTGGTTTTAAACTGTATAGAGAATATTTCGTTATTAATTGTGTGCGTGACCTGGCTCTGTTAAGAACGCAAATTGGATAGGATCTATAAATAGATATTTACATGTTGACAATTATTAATAATAATCTTAATAATAAGACTTAAAATGACACCTATGGCGTATTTTCTCTGTGGCTGATGGGATAACGATGTTTCGAGAATAATTATGTAGCTTCCCATTGGTTGCGCGAGGTCACGTGAATATTTTTAATTCGACACATAATCAAAAGTGTATGCTATCACGTGGGGTCTGTTAGGAAATACAGTCGCAATGTAAGGTGTATATAAGAAGAAAAGTAAGCAATCAGATTCATTCCGATTTTTGGAGTCATTAACACTTACTGTGTTCTTGTTGTATATTCACAGACGTGCTTTATGTTTTACTTAGATATTATTCTAGATGAAAACCATTTGTTTCGACTGGTCAATCGAAAAAGAAAGAACTAATTATTTGGACTATAATATTATTCTGGAACTGTTATAAATTATTCGAATAAATTCTGGACAACCCATCTTGACAACGTCATGGTTCTTGAAGGACAAGTACAGTTCCGGTATTGAAATTATTAAGGAAGTTTTCATTCATTTAGGACTTTTATAGGAGCTAGATTGGATCCACTTTGTAAATCTGTAAGTTCCTCATATTTGTTATTAATAACTTCAATAATTAAATTGTTTGTTACGTTTGATAAAACTAGTCGGAAATTTACTTCTTTTCTGTTACTTAAGTTTGTGACCATAGAGTAATAACATAATATATAATGATATACCACTAGATGAAAATATATTATAATCTAGAAAAGATAGTGTGCCTCCGTCAAATATCTTATAGAGTTCAAAATCGATTGTGCTAAATTAATTATGCGAGACGCTAACACATAATGGTTCTAGAATATTTGCCGAATCTATAGCACAGACTCAAATTGTTTGCTTTTTTATCTACGTAGATGCTGTTTTCTACCTTCTATCTACATTAAATTAGCACAAGAGATTAAGGGGTGGTGGTGGAGAGAAGCGAAGACGCCAGTATAAGACTCTCTGACAAAATGTGTTTTCTTTGTATTTTAGAAACGTATCTTGTTACGAGGTTGTCTTTAATTACAAAAGCTTATGCTTGTAAAATTGAAATATATTAACTAACCAAATAGTTAACAAATTCACTTATTTCGGAAGGATACCTTATTTGGACTCTGGCATCATTAACATTTCAAGAAATGAATGAACGTTAGCGTTTTTATTTTATAACCGATTCAATGAATGTGAAGACAACGCGTGTTATCCCTCCTTTACATTCTTTAATAATTGTCGCTAATTGAGCCAGTCGTTCATTGTAGACCCTAAGAAAATCACTAATATTTTTTCTCTAATTATCCTGGAGATTTGCTAATTAATAAAAACTTTTGCTTGTATTCAGTACATGGCAGCACTAAAGCATGTATGAAAATGAAGTATCGTTGAGTTCAGCCTCTTTCGTTGCAAATGACGAGAAAGAGGTATGATTCGGCCGGTTCCAAAAAGGTCACTTGCACTATAAATTCAAATCATCTAAATTAAATACATTATTTCCAGAGAATGCAAAGTGCTTATGTCAGTTTTCTATACTTATTTTTCATACATTAAACATTTACTTATTTTTAGTGCCAAGGTAAGTAAATGTCCCAATGGTTTTCTTGATATGTATCATCATAAGATAATCCGACTTCATCTAAACTCCTAACTAATACGCCGTCAAAATTAAAGGTCTACTATAGTGTAATACACACTATATATCAGAATGTTCATTTTTCGCTAAATAACTCAGAAATGTGCATCAAATACGCATATCATATTTTAACTCACATAGAAGAAAATGAAGATAATATGTGCATTTATCGATGTTTTACGGAAAACGCTCCGGAAATATTTGTATACTTCCGGTGATAATAGGATTTCCGGAAGTGACGTACTGTCGGGAAGTCCCTCAAGTTAGCGTACTTGGTGATGAAGGCTGAATCTAGTGATGATTCAAGCGAATTTACGGCAAATTTGTCATGCGCATTTTCGTAGTGTGAGGAAGGTGAACTAGAAGATGGCGAACGTAATGAATCTTAAGAAGATTCTGCTCGCCGAGTTCAGACAGTACCAATTTAAGCCCGAACGAGACGAGAACGTGGACGAGGATCCTAAAGAGAACATAGGGCATAATGAGGCTGAGCAGAATTTCATCAGTAACTAGTGGTGTTAAAAGTTAAACACATAAGACAGCAATATGGAAATTACAAGAAAATCCTGTCCGAGTACATGAACACTTGTAGGCAAAATATCTTTACAGTAGTTATGGTGCCACTATCAGGGTCAATTTTGGGACAAGTGATTACTTTATACACATGTGAAAATTATGCTTAAAATTCCTTTTCATAAAATCCCTCCTTTATTGACAAAATGTATCAGTACTATCACTTTACTTGAGTGTGGAAGTTTTACCGAAACCTTCCATTTTGATAATAGATCCTGCTAAAATCATTGGTCCGTTATCTTGGAAATTCTCACGAAAAATTCTTTAATCATCTATAATTTCATTTATTGAACAGATTCTATACTATGACATTAAAAACATACTGCTGCCTGTTCGTGTTCACTTTTGATTCATTTAGGTTCCTAACACTGGTTGTAGTAGAATCTAATTTTATGCTAGAGGCCTTGACTCTGAAAACATGAAATAAGTAACAGAAAACTGGGATGCACGAAACAACATAACTTTATTAAAGTTTTAAAATTTGCTGTATATTCTATTTTCAGTCATAATAGATACATTGTTGCACAGAGGTGGCAATAAATATCTACCAACTGACTCCGGCTTCCTGACCACTTCCTCCAGCACTGCCATCAGTTCTTCAACATGGTCTGAAAAATAAATTGTTAGCCCAGTAATTCAAGATACAGAAAAATGTCATCCACTGCCTATATTCACACTGACAATTTACTAAAGAGAATTAATAGAATTAGAAACAAAACTTAAATAGTATTCTTTTCAACGTACATATAAATCATAGTTTAATGAATGAATGAATGAATAATAATAATTTTTGTTGCGATATATGATTTTGAATATGTGCTACAAAAAAGACTCTGTGTTAGCTTTGTTTTGATTAAAATCTTTCAAGTTCGAGTTGCTTTGCTTTAGTTAGTTCCTCCCTTCTGTGTGTGTATGTACGGGGGCAGGGAGGAGGGGCCGAAATATTAATGGGGGGGGGCTATATTCCTAGTGAAATGTTCACAGTCCAACTTTAATATACCTTTAAACATATAACTGTTATATTACTATATGTGCTTGTATGCGAGTTTTATCAAATAGTATTATTGAGTGTAGTAAAAATTGCAATATCTACATACCCTTGACTACATGTCACACATCATAAGTGTGTGGCTCTCATATTCTTTCTCATCCATTTCAGTATCTGAACATGCCTGTCTGTAATAATAGTGTCCGCCTCCACACTGTGGTTCTGTAGTTTTTTATGGCTCTAGAAAGTCCCTCTTTCTCCATGTGGTAACTACTCTTCACTTCATTGTTCTGAAGAAAAGAGGAAAAAAAAAATGTGTTGAGCAAAATTAACATTACTTCCATTTATTTTGGGATGCTCCGAGTGGCCGAGTGGTCTAAAGCGCTCACCGTTACGGACCAATGCCATCTCACCTCTGTCTGCGTGGGTTCGAGTCTCTGGTTCGGCCAATGTGGGTATGTGAGAAAGCTTGCCAGTTGCTTCTAGTGGGTCGATGGTTCTTTCCGGGGTTTTCCCGGGTTCTTCCTCCACCATTTATACTGGCCGCCATGTATAGCTTATCTTGTGTTGTTAAATGGCGTTAAACCCAACAATAACAACATCTGTTTCTTGAAATGTGATGTCACCTGTACATAACTTAAGTGTGTTTACCAACATTTTAAAAATGGACTTATGCATAAGTAACATTGAAAAAGTAAGCTCATATAAGTCCTATCACTAAACAGTTCTAATTGAATCCAGGTTCGAATCTCGATGACGTCAGATAAGGTCGTTGTACTGGTGGCAACAGATCCTCGATTGAATCACAGTTTATAATGTTTCCGTTTAGAATTCCAGAATAAATTTCCACTGAATATCTTTCTTCCAGAGCTTTTATAAAAAGAAGCACTTGTGTAGTTTTCTAGAGAATGAATTATTAAATTCCAAAAAATAGATGAACTTCAAAACAATCTGGCTTCAACAATAAAAACCTCTTGAGCCCTCAAGGTTTAAAATACGACTGGACTAAACTACTACCAATTGGCTGTTTTAAACCTCGATTTTAGATCACATGGTAGCTCACGTGACAGGCGACGTGACCGCTAATTTGAATAGCGCAATAAAAAAAAAATGCCATTTAGCACGTAGCTAGAATAGCCCTATCTAAGAATCAAATTGTCACACTGGAAAGAAATTAAAAAAGAAAGGCTGCTTACAACTCAGGTAACACGTGGGCCGAAAATGACCTTGGTAATAGCTAATCATTTCCGCTTAGTGTTTACAAGACCTATTAACCAGTGTGAGCTAAAAATAGTGCTGAAGAAATCGTTATAATCTAATCGGGTCAAGTCAATTTTCCGAGAAAGAGATTCAAATCCAATGAAAATTATCATTACAATCAAATGTAATGAAATAAAAAAAAAAAGAAAAGAAAAAAAAAAGAATTTAAAAACTAACACACAAGTAATTTAATTACATATTCGTAACAGTATATATAGCCACACGGACAGCATTAAAGTATTTTAAAAAATTCCTTTTAACTATGGTTCTGTACATATTGTGAATAATAATGCTATACTCTCCACATTGAACGGACATTAGTATTCACACTCACAAGCAATGGGTTGTGAGTTTGACTCTGACCTAGACCGTCATCCATTGACACAGTGGCGTATATTCTGGCAAACAAGGTAATTTACTCCCAGTGCCTCAACACAAAGGGGTAATTAGCCTTTACAATTAAACACAATACATAAAAAATTCACAACATTTTGGCTTTAGCAGAAAACTTGTTCTGTCATTATTATTATTGTTGAACAGGCATAAAATAAGTATGGGCATGCACATGAATATTTTTTTTGGGGGGGGAAATAATAATGGGGGAGTGGGCAAAACCAAAATACAAGGCACACACACACACACACACACACGCTCGTCATGGTAAAGCAGGATTCATTTTGGGGGGGGCTAGGGGTGGGGCTATTATGATTTACAAACACCCTCCCACTAAAATCGCCCTCTCCCACTGATCGTTCTTTTGCTTGGTATATTTGTGGCGAGGGGTAGGGGCTGACAACTAATAATATAGCAAGATAAAGATGTATAAATAGTTTACCCTCGCTAGCTCTCGCTTCTGTACAAGCTTCTCTCGGTCTACATATTGTTATCCCTGCCGTAACCCTTGATTTTTGTTGATCTGGTGTTCACTGACTCAGTTATCTGGCGAGAAAACACGCTTGGTACTGCATTTGGCAGGAGTCGTTTGATGGTCGTAATACCAAGTGACTCTTTAATTTTATAGACGGTATCGAAATCGTCGTCACTAAAATGGTCACTGCAGACTATCTCGCCTGTCACTGGTCGGATAACGCGCGGTACCGACTACTGAATGCAACTAACAACGAAAGTAGAAATTCACCGTACCCTGCAGCACGTCACTTCCGCTTTGTCTTACGGAAATTGGCGAGCGCGAAATCGGCTAGAAGCGTGCTGCCTCGTGCAATAAAAAAAAATCGATGTTTTGTAGTCATTATTTTCATTAATAATGAGGTATTTGAGATAATACCTTTAAAAATCATATCTAGAAGATTAAATTTATCACATAAACCAAAGTTGTGTGAGTACACTAGTAGACCTTTAAGGAAATACATAAGGATCTTAAACTGTATATTACTAGGAACCAGTATTGCAGTGAGTTGCTAAAAAAGAGGCTGTTACTGTTACAGGAACAATGACAGAAACGGCACCAGATGTTTCCAGTAAAATTGCTTTCATGACCAAGATCTCGACTTCGGTGTGTCGCGTAAAGGTTTCAATGTTATATAATATATTGGCATTAAATTATTTTATTATGAGCATTATTTCTCCGTAATTAGCTTTAGGTAAATGTTTCAATGGTTAATTTCGATGAAATCCACTAGGCATATGGAGAGGTGTATCTGAAACTGGTGCCTCAATCGTCAGTATGGCAAGCAATGCTTGCCATTGTGTCTTGCTAACGCGTCTTTGGCAGGCGGATTTTTTTTTACCTCTTTTTGTGTCTGATTGTCTTTTTCTGATTGTTTTTATTTGTTTTGTTCTGAGTGATTTTCCTAGAGCTTGCAGTGGGTCAATTCCTGTCAGCTTTTTTATTTTGAAGTAGACATCTTTGCGTTACACCTGCCGTGAAGTTCAACCATAAAGGAACTTCAGTATCCAAAATAATTTCTTGTACTTTTCCCGAAAGCCTCTGATTGTGTACACGTTCAGATACTCCTAGACGAGTTGTAAAAGCTTGTGAACGTGATAATGTCCGTCGAAATCAGCCCCATTGATCTACTATCCTTGTATTGATTACATAACGTCCTCGATCTTGTACAAGACCATATGCTGTAGTTCATAACGTTCGCTATATCACTGTCCTTGATGCTTGTGCAAGACCGGCCAGTACTAGATTCGTGTCATTAACCAGATGGATGACAAAAGGAATGAATATTTTCGGGAACGTGTCTGCTTTGCCGTTCTGGTTTATTGCATTTTTCTCTATTTTTGTTTGCTTTGTTAATTTGCGCTGGTACTCCGATCATTTTCCACATATTTCTGACTCTGATTATAGAATTCAATTACTTAATACAATCGACAAGAACTTTGTAAATAATTAAATACATGTACAATTAGAATCCATTTGATCAAAGTCTCATGCATCAATTTATGAAACATACGTTTCAGTTAGAATATATTTATGCTGCAACGCACTGTACAAGTGTCGTTTACAATCTAAACGTACAATTAAATGCACAGTTTGTCCCCCTATGGTACGCTCCATATGCACAGATGCTAATTATATATATATATATATATATACATATATATATATATATATATATATATATATATATATATATATATATATATATATATATATATATATATATCACAGGTTTAAGTTCAGTGATGTAATAACACGAGGACGGACGGGCGGTTGCCCCAGGCGCCAAAGGTTTGGTGGCGCAAAGAAATGGGCGCCAGAGGTCTTAGGCTTTCAGCGTCGCCCCTGGCGCCATTTACCCTTATTACGCCACTGTTCAAGTTGTCGACTATGGCAAGTTCTTTAAGAAGGCGAATGTGGAAGGACATTGACTCCAGCTCAGTCCTAAGACTAACGTTCTGTACAGTCTACAATACAGTGAGAAACTCTGTGAAAACAAATTTTTTAAACGGTGACACAGCTAAACATTCTAGTGAACTGACCTATGGCCCAGTATAGTCAGAGTGTCAGCTTTGGAAGCAAAAATGTGCAAACTAAAATGCAGCAGTACTTATCCTTGACGATCATGCAGGGTCACTGGCGTTCTAATTCCCCACATAACGTAGGCAGTTGATGGTTTAACTCTTCGTGTGACGCCTCTTATCACGTCTTAAGGATGAATCCAGACAGCCTACCCAACATGGCACCAAATGGACACCACGGGCGAAACGGGGTAAACCGACGCCCGAAAGAGACCTGGAGACGCTGCGTGGAAAAGGAACTCAGATCAGTGTGACATGGACAACAGCAGGCCGCCAAGCAGCACACAGCGAGAGTTAAATATTTGTGGATTACTTCATGTGACACCTGTGGGCACGAAGACAACTGGTATAACTACTCACAAAACATTCTCTTTGCTCTTTGTATACGTGTTTCTGGATGAAAATGTCATGCCTCTGTTGACAAGTTAAACATGATTTCAAATAAAGTCTATTTACATTCTCCGTTCATCTGTTTCACTGCTTTCAAACCGTTTCCAGCATGTGTTTGATCTGCCGTAGTAAATCACCCGGTACAATAAAAAACAAAGCCTTGATACTTGAACTCATTTACAGTGTCAATATATACACCATTACATGTTCACATTTTATTTCTTTTTAAAACCCCTCCCTTCCTTTAAAAATCATTTAATTTAGTCGAAGCGGCAGTAAGGAGCGGCAAGCAGCAGTGGAGGCTGTGAGTGATGTTTTGTCAACAAAAGCCAGACTTACGATAGTTGTACTTAACGGAATGAAATAATTTTGCTGCGAAAGTTAATGTAAAGGTAAGCGCTATCTCATCTTGGAATAACAAGATCAATTCAAACTCAAGTTTTTGATACTATATTAATTCTTATGTATCTTGGTTTTATCCAAGTTGGATGAAGCAGTGACCTATTATCATCTTAACGAGGTCATCTATTTTTGGAGCTCATCTGTTTAACAAAGAGTTAGGTCAACTTATCAACTCTTGACTACGTTGTGTGCAAATTACCATATATACTCTACTAACCACTCGTCTATATTTTATATTCCGTGCAAATCTTCTTTAAGTGCATTCAAGTGCAACTTAACTACAAACCCTAAATAGTGAATCTGCGACCTTCATTCTATACCAGTTAAAATGGATCCAGATCTTGCAAAGGTTGACACGGAATTACGTGAAAAATACACATCCTTGATCAATGATTTATCTCTTGACGAATTATGCTGCTTCAACAAAATTCAATAAAGAGATATGTTTTGTGCCGACATGTGTATTCATTTACCCAATCATAACAAAACGTCTCTTGAAAGCGCAGCACATTACAACAGTAACATGCTCAACAATGAGGTACAGCGTTTAAAAGCTCGAAAATGGAGGCAACAATCAACAAAATCAATAAGCCAGAAAGAAAAAGAATCAATTCCCTGCCCAAAATCCATCTTGCACATTCAAAGAAAGTGATGACCCTAATTCAGAACAGGAAGACGACGAACCAGATGAAAATTGCAGTGGTGCATATTGCGATACCCTGAGCGAACAACAGAACGAACCAAGCACTGGGGACGATAGAATAACACATTTGAAACAGACACATAAAACCTCAAGCAGTACGTCGACGAACCCGGACGAAAAACACACCGAAGATGAAGCTGATAATGAATATAAGTGTAGCTCTGACTGTAAAGCAATAGGCAAGTCAAAAACTATATTTAAAAATATGACAAGGTGTAACATTTACATGTCTTGATACCATGATACTTGTGTTGGTATTAGCAGAACAGACCCAGTAGAATTCTGGCTCTGTACTCAATGTAGAAAAATACCTAATGACCTTAGAACGGTTCAGCAGCCATCGATAAATTAAATGCATGCTTGTGCAACGGTCATTTTAAACCAAGTACAAATTCTGTCAAACAGTACAGAATCAAAATTTGCAAACATAAACAACCAAACATCCAGCATCAAAAAGCGCATGGATGTGTATGACAAATCAAACTCAATACAACTTAAAGAAATTAAACAGCAAAGACTAGTTGCCAAACTTTAAACAAATAAGAAAACAGCTGTATTTGTTGAACAAAACACAAAATGTAATCGAATCGATAAAAACTAATACAAAATACCCAAAGTTAGATAATTAAACGGCCACTAGTCAGACCGACAGAAGTCAACCAAGAACTGACACACCAACACGAAATAAAGAAAGATATGAACATTCTCAAAAGATCAAAATCGATTTAGTCGTTCTCCTCCAAAACCAACAAAGACACTGATTACAAGATCATCTCTTCTGAAAGGTATCAACACTAGAGGACTTTCACGCCAGGTACATGTGAAGTCATACCCTGGTGCCACCATTGATAGTCTGAAAGAGGACTGAACAAACTTGACCGAAATAAATACCATACAATTGTTGTACAAGTAGGTGAAAATTACGCCGATAGAGATCTGGAATTAAACCAGTTTGAAGTCAAATACATGTACCTCATCAACCAGTTGCTAGTCCAGGTAGACAAGGTCGTTATATCTGGCCTTATTCAAGACGTGACGTGGATATAACGCAATATGATGACATACTGATAAATTTTTGCAGATCCTTCAACCTACCATACGTATCAAACCACGACAGCTTTTTGCAAGCGTTGGGTCAGTTACCATCTACTTTCTTTCACTCTGATCTGATCCACCTGAAAGATGCAGGCACAGCAAACCTATTGAAAAATATGCATAGTGTTACTCCTGTACTCAAAACAACACCTACCAACGTAAGTAAGCACTACCCAACTGCGCAATACCAACATAAGCAACAGAAAAGCCTCGGACTTGCAATGCAAGCCCGTAATGGGTGGGAACAGAAACATTAACATAATACACAGAGTACATGGCATGGTTATCGAGGCAGACTCGGACGTAATACAAGGCCTTGGAAAAGGGACCTTCCGATTTTACAACATCACGCACGTGACAGACGTGGCGACCTAACTATAATTATAACCATTAGGTACGTCCATCTAGGTACAATGATTATAATACATATACCTCAGTCAATAATACGTATCATGTTTTTGGCAGTGGCGTCACTAGGGTTGGTGTCACCCACTGCGGTAACTCATGGTGTCATCCCCATGGACCTCCTTCCTGCACAAAAATTCGAAAATTTTATAGGCAATCATTTTGGTGTCACCCCCTCTGATTGTGTCAGCCGGTGGGGTCCGCACCCCGCAGTGACGCCACTGGTTTTTTGGAAATACTTGTCCCCACTGTCTCTCTGTCCAAAGTACTAATTGTAATTGTACATGCCAAGGTTATAAGGTCTCTTTCTCAGACTCGGGAATAACTAATAAATCTGTTTTCATTCCTACAACGACTGAGAAAAATGTAAACTGTACATCCTTTGGTCTGAAAAAGAAAGGTTTGCAATTTATCAACCTCAGTGTAAGACACATCTTACCAAAGATCGAAAAACTAAGACTTACGATACAAAATGAACCCAAGCTTGCAGTAATTGAACTATGCGAAACGTTTCTAGATGGTAATGTATCCATCTGACAGTGCTATCTCTATTAGCAACTTTTCTTTGAAAAGATGAGATCGACCACATGGAATAGGAGGAGGGATAGTCATGTACGTTTCAAATAACTTAACATACAAGAGAAGAACAGATTTCGAAATTTCTGCTATAGAATCAATATGGATCGAGTTAAGTTTCCTCAATAGTCAACCTATCTATATCTGCTTAGCTTACCGACCTCCAAACTCCCTGACATCATGGACTGACCAATTTGAACATGAGTTAGAGGCTGCTTTATTTTCAAACAATGAAGTAATTATCATGGGAGACTTCGATGCTGATTTCCTCTCTGATACTAACACTAAATGGCTACATATGATACAACTACACAACCTTACACAGGTAATAAATGCTCCAACAAGAGTAACAGCCTGTACTTCTACTCTGATCGACCACATCTACACTACCCATCGTACCAATCTCTACGAGATAAATGTACCATGTTTCCCTATTAATAATAATAATAATAATAATGAGGACTTTGTATAGCACCTAATCTTTAGAAGCTCTAAGCGCTTTACAACATTTGACAACACTTAAAAAACATATATAATGATATGATTACAAAAATAAAAACAAACACCACGAAATTAGAAACAGAAAACATGCTGTAAATATTTAAGGTAAGGATACATTATTAGGTCTTTAAGTCTGTTCTTGCAGTTGAAATAGGTGAGTTTTAAGAGCGCTCTTGAATGAGATCACTGTGTCTTTGCGTCTAAGTGCAGTGGGCAATTCGTTCCACATTGCTGGGCCCTGGTATGCAAAAGAGCGTTGTCCATATGATTTCATTTTCATAGTGGGAATAATGAGAATACGAGTGTCAGAAGAGGAGCGTAAGTATCTTGCAGGTGTGTACACATGGGTGAGGTCAGATAGGTATGTTGGACTGGAGCCCGTCAGTGAAACGTAGCACAGAGAACAAATTTTGTGTTTAATTCTGGATCGTATGGATAGCCCGTGTAGGGTACAGAGCAGGGGAGAGGCGTGCTCTGATCGTGGTACTCTAAGGATGATCCGAGAAGCTGTGTTTTGAACTTTTTGAAGTTTCTGGAGTAGATATTGACACGAACCAGACAGAATTGAGTTACAATAGTCCAGTCTTGAAAGTACTAAGGAACACACAAGTGTTTTAGTGGCATCAACTGAAAGATACTTGCGAATGGAGCTGATGCGTCTCAGCTCAAGATATGCAGCCTTGCATATGTTCATGACATGTTGGTGCAATGAGAGAGTAGTGTCAAGAGTAACACCGAGGTTTCGTATTGACAGTGTGAATTTAATGTTGGTGTTGCTGATATTTATTGTCTGAGGTAAAGGATGTGAATGAGAAAGTCTTTGTGTTGTAATCAGGATGGCTTCAGTTTTATCATCATTCATCTGCAGCTAGTTACATGTCATCCATGATTTCACATCGGAAATGCATCTCTCTACACCTTGGATGGTAACTTCAACTTCAGTTGGATGGCTAGATTTGTATATTTGGGTGTCATCAGCATACAATTGGTGAGACACTGGATGATGATCTATGACACTTGAGAGTGGCTGAGCGTATAGAATGAAGAGTACAGGTCCAAGAACAGACCCCTGTGGAACACCACAGCATAGATCAACTGGGCTGGAGTGTTTTCCATTTGCAGACACAATTTGTGTCCTGTTGACGAAGTAGGACTTGAACTATAGTAAGGCTGTATCATGAATGCCAAATACATGCTGGAGACGGTGAAGTAATATATCATGGTCTATAGTGTCAAATGCTGCAGACAAGTCAAGGAGAGTGAGGACTGTAATCTTTCTGCTATCCAAAGCAGAGAGAAGGTCATTGACTACTTTCAGAAGAGTAGTTTCAGTACTGTGGCAAGGGTGATATGCAGACTGTACATTGCTAAAAAGACTGTTTGAATTCAGATGAGATACAAGTTGGGATAGAACAACTTTTTCTAAGATTTTTGACATGAATGGGAGATTAGAAACTGGGCGGTAGTTCTTTAAATCGTTATGGTCGAGTGTTGGTTTCTTCAGCAGAGGCTTTACAATGGCAATTTTGTAAAATGATGGAAATTGCCCAGATGAGAGAGAGGTATTAATAACATCAGTTAGTGAAGGCAATATTGGATCCAAGCACTCTAGCAGCAGTGACGTCGGAATCGGATCCAGTTCACATAACTTTGGTGCACTCTTCATCACGATTGTACGTACTAAATCCATAGAGACAGGTTCAAATGCTGCTAACGGTTGCCGCTGAAATTCTGTATCGCAACTGTATGGTGACGACGAGTCAACTGAAATTGTGTTGTCAAGTTTATCTCTGATGGTTTGTTCTTTGTCACGGAAGAAATTTGCAAACAGGTCCGGAAGGTCGACTAGAGAGAAGGTAGCTGGAAGTGGTGTACATTTGTTCCTTGACATTAGCTTGTTAGTAATCTCAAATAGTTCTTTATAGCTGGAACTTTCCGTGATCTTAGTGCTCCAGTGGGCTGATTTCGCTGCATGGACTATGTTTGTGACATTCATCTTAGCGGCATCATAGATCTGCTTATGAATAGTGAGTCTGGTGGAAAGCCAAAGCCTCTCAGCTTTACGGCGGTCTCTTTTAGTAATGCGAAGCTGGTCCCTAACACTGCTATACCACGGAGAACACTTCTGAATTGCTACTCTGCACTTGGTTGCTGGGGCATGTTTGTCAAGCAATGAACGCAGGCAGTTATCGAGTTGTTCTGCTGTAGGAGGTAAGCTAGTTGTTAGGTTTGCTTGGATGTCATGCATTAGTTTGGTTCTGTTTATCACACGGAGGTTTCTCTTAGTAGCGAATAAAGGAATAAAGGTGGAGTATTAGGGACTGATACGTCAAGATGGCATATAATGCAGAGGTGATCTGATGAAAGTTCGTGGGACACCAGGGAGGACTGTAGAATATTATCATCAGGTCTGTAAAGAATCCAGTCTAAAATGTGACCATGTTTATGAGTGAGGAGGCTAACTGACTGTTTGAGGTTGAAAACGTGAATGGAATCTAGGAGTTTTGATGTGCATGGGTTTCCAGGACAATCAAAGTGAAAGTTGAAATCTCCAAGAATAATAAGGTTGCCACCTATCGAATTTCCATACTCCAGGAGATTCGGAAACTGCTCCAAAAAGAGAGATTCTGTCAGCTTGTTTTTTCTACTAGGAGGAGGGCGGTACAGGCAGAAAAAATGGACTGACGTTTGTTCCGGTGTGAGTGTAGTTTGGACTAATTCAAACGATGTGTGGTAGAAACTGAAAGTTGTAGTGTAGTTAAGACGGTTGATCATGGAGTTCTTTGCGATGACAGCAATTCCACCTCCGCGAGAGTGGCGGGGGAACGACTTGATGGAGTAACAGGTGGGTGTTAGATCCGCGCACTTGGGTTCATCACCTGATGTTTTTAGCCATGTTTCTGTCAGGAAAAAGACGTCGATATTCTGATCGTTGATAAAATTAACTATTTCTGTGCGTTTTGCCGATGGTCCTACTGATTGGGCATTGAATAATGCG
>JAECUM010027269.1:0-72755 GCA_016617855.1 Megalonaias nervosa | reverse complement strand
CAGAATGTAGTTCTATGCCTTTTGTGGCTATTCACAATTACTTGCATATTGAGAAGTTGATTGTTTTCCTTTTAAGTTTCTATTTTTCTTCACATTGATTAAATGAATATAATACATACTTATGATATAAACATGAAAGATGGTTTTAATGATAGAAGTAGAGCACTACAAAAACACATAGTTAGCTACGCCATTCACATGAACGCTGTCATTCACGTACCGGCGCTTGGAAATTAATGTGGAATATAAACTATGCGAAATGACGAACCAAAAAGAGGTAATTAAAATATTTTAATATATTTACAGTTGATCAAAGTCATTATTCTGCTCTAGTACCACCAACAATAAACTCTCTCTCTCTCTCTCTCTCTCTCTCTCTCTCTCTCTCTCTCTCTCACACACACACACACACACACACACACACACACACACACACACACACACACAGACACACATACTTTGGTCGGTTTGACTTAACTTTTACTATCATTCATAAGTCCAGAGATATCGTGGGATGACACAAATGAAAATCCTCTACGTTCGTCATTTCATAGATATTAGCCCGTATCTTGCTACGATGGTCCAGAGAGAGAGAGAGAGAGAGAGAGAGATAGAGAGGGCCTTTGGACATTTTCATATTTAACTAATAATAATCGATTTTTAGAAAATTATAGTATGTGTACCACGTAACCGAGGAATTTATAATGGCGACCTGGTTTGCAACTTTGTATCATTGACAAACACTGTAGATAAATCCCAAGGAAAGTGCACACGTATCGTTACGACGAACCATATTCTTGTAGGTTACTTGGAGTAATTTCTATTTCAAGGTTTCAATCCAGCCCATATTCATTTTCTCTCTCACTCTACATTTCTGCATAGTTTGTCCGTTATGCATGAGAGTGGAGGGGGAACAAAAATCAGAAAGGATTGTGATGAAAATGTGTACCATATTAAATTCATTTAGAAAACGAGGATTATTAGTACTTTTTATCGTTATTTTCATACGTCACTAATGATTAATATGTGGAAATTCATCATTGATCTAGAATCAACTGCAGACGGTCGCTAGTATGTTTATATATGCGTATTATTGCGCCATGGGCGGATCACAATTTGATATACCAGTAGTATTGGTATATCAAATTGCTTTATACTAACACTTTAAATGCCATGTTATTTTTAATGTATGTGTTATATATATATATATATATATATATATATATATATATATATATATATATGCAATAAACTGACAACGAACAGTGTAAAACTAGTATCTAACTAGCCTGAGCGCTTTCGGCTCTTAATGAGTCTTTTTCAAAGGCAAATGCAAAACATAGACAAGACAAACAAATAAAACACAAAAACCGTTGTGTTTGCAAAACATGACTGTTTCTACAGGAATTAAACCTTTAAATTTATTATGTTTCAACTAGGTTATTTCAACTTGTTGCGGATGCTTGAAAATATTTTTATTGACCTAGAAATCGATGAGCCATAACGACATGTATTACTCTGTGTACATTTATGTAAGCCCAAATTATATCCTGGATATTTCATTGCCAAAGTAGTAATTATAGGATATTAAGCAAATTTAGAGAATTATTTAAAAGAAAATGTGTCGGCTGCAAAAATAAATAATCTCATTTGTGCATGGCTGTCTTTTTCTAGTCTTCTGGGTTTAAACCGCTTGGTTTCAATGTTCTAAGGCGGCTTATCCAGTAAGATTCCTTTTATTTCCTGGTTTCGGATCTCCAGTTGGGGTTGTGAGCTATTGCAATAAGTGTTATATCACTGAAAGTGTGGCCAGGGGAGGAGAAGTGTTCTGCGACCGGGCTTCTGTACAGCTTCTTTGTCATCCAATCAGATCTATGAAGGTTGATCCTTCTGTGTAGCTTTTAAGTTTCTCCGACATACTGAAGGCTACAGATCTTACATGTGATGAGATAAATTACATTCTCTGTTTTGCACGTTTTGTTTGGACCATGTATGTTTAGTTTTTCTCTAGTCACTGTGCTAGAAAATGTCCTGGTCTCCATCATATGTTGACAGGTTTTGCACCTTTTATCGCCGCAGGGGCCAGATTGATTAGGGTGGTCTTGATTAGTGATTGGCGTTAGCTTCACCCTGACTAGGATGTCCTTGAGGTTTTTCGATCTCCGGTATGCTACTACAGGTTTGTTTGGGAGGATTAACTTTAGTGCATCCGACGATTCCACGATGGGCCAGTGTTTCCCGATGATTTTACCTACTTTGGGGTTGTCTGGATGGTAGGTTAGGATAAATGGTACCCTATCAGCCTTTTCCTTATTTCCATATTTTAGTAAGTCATCGCGGTTTGTTTGTTTATGCCTTTGGGGTTGCCTCCGCAATCAGGTCTTTGTCGTAGACTCGGTAAATTAAATGTTTAGATAGATCTTCAGACCTTTTTAGGAATGTTTCATCGTGTAAGTTCAACCGATGCTAAAAGTTGACCCTCCAGTTTTCTCATACAAATATTAGCATACGAAGAAGCCATTTTTGTACCCATTGCGGTTCCATTGATTTGGAGGTAGTTTTCTTCATTGAATTCAAAGTTATTGAGTTTTAGGACAAGCTCCACGAGTTGGACTAGGAAGTGTGTGGATGGACTGTCAACAGTTCTTGTTTCCCATGCTTCTCTACACGCCTGTATCCCTTCGTTGTGCGGTATGTTAGTATACAAAGATGTGACGTCTAAGGAAACAAGCAATGTATCTGGCAGTAATGGTTCGCTTGCTTTGCTTTTTATGAGGTAATCTGTCGTGTCCTGAAGATATGATGGTAATTTGTGGACATGTGGTCTCATAAAATAATCCAAATATTCTGATATCTTTTTTGCAGGATGCCCGTTACCTGAGATTATAGGTCTACCCGGGTTTCCTTGTCTGTGGATTTTAGGTAGAAGATAAAATCTACCTGCCCTTGGGCTTTCTGGACTTAAGCAGTTTCTCGTTTGCTGGTCTATGTGCCCGATTTGGTACCCCTCGTCAATAATATTAGTGATGGATTTTGCATATTCCAGTGTTGGATCATGGTCTAGTGTTTGGTAGAACCTAGCGTCACTTAGTTGTTTACTTGCTTCACTAATGTAGTCTACGACAGAGGGAAGCTGAAAAAGGACACCGAAGAGTTTAGCCGCCGACTAAGATTCAAGGCCCATTTTGCCTTGCAGGCCATAAATAAATCAGAGGAAAATATAAGCTGCGACCAACCCACATTCAGAAAGAAAAGTAACTGGGCCCCACCAATAAGTTCAATTCCAAATCTAGAAACCTTTATCAACTCAGTTGAAAACGACACTTCCAGACACATCAACCAAACTAACAGATACTCTTAATTTGACAAAAGAAGAAACAGATACCTTACACTCATTGAAAAGCAGAAAAGACATATTTCACTATATTTGAAACCACTACAGTAGTAAAATGTCTCCTTTATAAGTAACAATTAAGCCGTCTAGATTTATACTCTCACGAGACAATCACCGCCGTTGATTTTCCCTGCCTCACCAAATGCCTCCCTACCTGCCAATTTACCCATGCATCCGTCTTCTATGTACATATGTAATGGCCCACCTATCTACACGACTCTCCACTTTATTACCTACTTGCTACATACGATCATACATACTTTTTATACATACCTATCTGTATTCCTAAGTTCCTCTTACATTTCCCATCCCTCTACCTACATGCCCACCTACGTACCTACCTATCTTTTTGACTGTCAATCCTACAACAGTTAATGTCCGATTTTACGCAGACTACAGACGTTAAATAAAATTTGATGTTTCTTGTATCTTGTATTCCATGGTCTTATGACAAATAATGAATTAAGATAACGTCACTCGTACGTATTTTGACGTAAAGATAATTGCAACTCTTGATGGGATTGCTAGGCACATTTTAAACACTTTTTTGCCATGAATTATGAAAGCTGCCATCAAAGAGCTATAACGGCGTAATGACGACAAGGATATAAATCTCCATTATACTACCCTATAAACTGATTGACCCTTTGTATTATATAAACATCAATTAGCGTGTGAGAGGTTTCATTTGTGTATAATGAAAACTCTTAAGATATATTGTGAAGTAGCTTTTCTTTGTGCACCTCGATATGTCATATGTGTATTATTTCCTAGTTAGTTATTCAGGGACAACCCAACATACGACCCTTTCTCACTGGCATCGTCATTTGAATTTTACAGCCATTCATTCTCTCTGAACACTCTTGTCGAAGTTCTTGATCTCACTTTCCTATTGATTTCGGGGTTTTGTGGTGTGTTTCTTCAAAATTAAAAACAAAACATTACAAAAGGTATATATGTTAATAGCAGTTAATGATCGAAGGACATGGACAAAAGAAAGTACTTACTAGGCGGACAGATTGGAAGGTGGGTGGGTAAACCGGTAGTTAGTACGTGGACAGATAGGAAGATGGATAGTTGGTTGACAACTAGGAAGGTGGGATGGTAAAATGATATTTGTCTTCCCGTGGTTCAGTTGCCTAAAGTATTTTAAAGGAAATCATATAATGATAATGATAATGTGAACAGTCTCAGTCCGACATGTACATTGATTTATGATCTTCCGTGTAATCCCGTAGACCATTAAAGGTGTAGAACTGTAGAACATTTAGGGTGTAGTCCTGTAGAACATTAAGGGTGTAGTCCTGTGCCATTTAAATTTCCGTCATAATTAGTCCATTAACACAGTCATATGTGAAGAATATCCATTATTCTTTATTAACTTAGTTAACTTGTGAAAGGGTAACATTCAGGAATTTTTGAAAATATGAAATATCGTATCATGTGATTGAATATCGTCGTTTCATGTGAAAACCATCACCAAAATATTACGTCTTTATTTACCTTCACTCTCTCCTGATCTTGGGCTTTTACGTTCTTTTGAAGCACTCCTAGTCTCAGGCCTGGAAGCAATGTGCCCAAATATTTGAGACAACATTGTTTTCAGTTTTGTATTTAAGTCTTGACACGCTATCCAGTTATTGGAATTATCTAATCCTGTGAATATGCTATGGAAAATAAATAAAGGCTCAATTTTTATTGTTTAAAGACAAGAGTAATTTTGAATGACAATAAAGTCTACAGAGCCCAACTTCTATTATATACTTTGTCTAACTTTCCCATCCATGTTACTGCCAAAGATACGCTGGACAGTTGACAAATTATTCAGGGGTTATTTTGACGGCAATCACGTAGAATTTACGATAATCAAGACTAAGCATCGACTCCGCACATAGCTGCATGGTACTCATATGAAATTATTTTCATCAAAATAAAATGGCATATCATTAATGAATAACCCAGAGCCTCAAGCCTCAGTGCTAAAAAGCGTTCCATGCACTCTAAGTGTCGACACAACATTCGAGCAAGAACAATAGTCTATCCCACTATGGATATTGGAACATTGTGTTACCTGAAGAACATTGTGTTACCTGAAAGATCAGATCAAGCTACTGGTAATTTTGTCACTCTGAATAACAGCCCGTGCGTTAGGTGGAGAAAGTAGACTGAGTATTTATTCATACAGAAACAAAATGCATTCCAAACAAGAAAAATAATAGGGGTCATGTTAGAACCAATTCTACACATACAAGCAGGGGCGTACCTACGATATAGCAAGAGTATGCAAAGCATTGGGACCCAGGAATTATTTTTTAACACTGTAGATTGGGCAGAGGCCCATCTGTAAGTTTTGCATAGGGGCCCAAATATCCTAGCTATGCATGCAAGTCACTCCTTTTAGTCATTGGCAGATCCAGAAAGATTGTTTTGGGGGATGGGGGTGGGGGTAAACAAGTAGGCCAGGAGCCTATGAGACTGAATCCCTCGCAGTAAACCAGTGGGCAAAGCCAATCGGAAGTTCCTGCGTTTTAAGCGTTTTTAGGGCATAATTTTAACCATTTTACTGTAACAAAATTTTATGTTAGGAAACATTCCGGTTGTTTTGCTCTCATTTTTACAGTGGTTTGGGGTGGGGGCGCCGGTTCCGTCCCCTGGATCCACCCATGATTGTTACATCAATTTGATCGAGTCAAATATGTGTACGTGAGTGTGTGTATGTGCATATGTGATACAGACAGTTATCATATACCGGTTGGTGAACTACTTTGAATTTTTACCATATAAATTAAAAATTTTAATTGTCAGAGATCACCGTGTAGAGTTTGTGATCCCCCTCACACACACACACACACACACACACACACACCATAGGTTTCGTAGTGTCGTTATTGTTCAAATAGGATGGCTTGTACCTGTGCATCTCTGAGATACACCTGAATTATAGTTCATAACGTCACGTCATTTCCTAATGCGGATACGGTAGGAGGTTCTTTGAATACTTCTTTCAGGCGTGCAGGGGAATTAATAAAATGGCATGTGCGCTATATTTTTGTGCATCTGGGTCGCATATTGTTACGAAAGGGATGTGGTTATTTTACAGTTTTAGCTTTCTTTCTGAGAAGCTTGATTCAATCAATGATGTTTGTTATTTTCTAAAGATGAATCTAGAGTTTTGCTCTTGTATCGTCTTCATCTTAATTTCAGCGAGTGGAGTGTTCTTTTTTTCTCTTGTTTTTAGCGTCTCCTCATTTAGCCAGATACACTGTATATTAACACATTGGCCGAACGGTAGTTATTTTAACATGTATAGGATGTCAACTGATTGGTAAGAGATACTACTCAGAGTCAGCAATAAAAAGTCAAATAAGGTTCTCCATTTCGACCCTGTAATATTCCAGTGTGAATCTGATGGTGAAATGGAACTTGTTAGCAATCCAAAGAGTTGTTGAGGATGGTCCTGCGTTCATACCTGTTTGCTCCCCATTTTATGAATGAATAATGCACCAGCTTGGGGGCAATGTGTGCTAAAGCATGTCACTGTCTTTCGTGTCATCGGTCATTAAGGTCGTGGTCACCAACATCGCAGATACGATCCCACTATTTGTGACGATCTACGAAGACCCCATATGCCATCTTTATGTTTTGTCTAACCGCCGTTGCATACAAGTTTCTTGTATTTAAAACACAACTCATCTAGCAAAAGGTATACAATTTAGATTCCGTCCTTTGGGTACGTACATTGGGTTAAAGCTTATATGTTCAAGCTAGTCAATTTAGTCTATTAATTACGCCTCTTTGGGGGGTATGCAAAGTTCGATAAATATTTTTCTAGTTATCAATATTTCTTTTGCACGGAATCAAAAATTTAAGAAACCTTAGACTTACGGTTGCATTTGAGCAGCAGAATTTCAATGACTGTTCGGACTCCACTAAAGTAATTTTAAGACAGTGGTGCTTAACAGAGCTAGCTTTTCATTAATCTGTTAGTAACTGTGATAAAACATGAATTTGAAATCCCAAGGAGCTGCGAGTCACTTTGATTCGTTTAATGCGTATAAACTCTTGGTCTGTTGTGTACGAAGTGTACTTTTGCATCATGTCATGCCAATTTAAAGGACATATTTCCTTGCTGATATTCTTCTTACAAGTCCAGATCCTAAATGAAAAGTAAATTAAACCACCAGGTTCGGAAATAATGAGCACTTAACAGTTTACACAAAGCAAGCTGAGAACACTCGAATACGAGAGAAGTGTTTTACAAATATCATTAGAGTTCCAAGTTTACAACTCAGACATCAGGTCATAAGAAGTTATTTGGTCCGGTTGCTCTTTACCAATTAAAATGTAAGGCATGTTTTCCGCGTGAAGGCGCCGTTCTGTCAACGTTCTTTAGAATTCCCTTCAAATAATACTTTTCTTTGATTTTCAGTCGCCACTTTAGTTTGGATGTCATTTTAAGATGCAATAGCTCCATTTCCATGTGATTTGCAGGGGAACTTGTCGAGAACTGGCATTTCGCTCGCTCTTTTTATATGATCTCTCCCTGCCTAATTCCGTGTGATGGGATTCTCGGTAGCTAAGTCGGGAGAGAGTCTAACTCGTAATCCAAGTTGGTTCGATACCCGCCCATTCCAGCCTGGGTCTGCGTCCAAATCGTATCCTTTGGGAAGGCACCTAGATCCCAGTTCCTCGGCATGGTCAGTTATATACTTACCAGGCATGATATAGCCAAAGAAGAGTTTAAATAACCTTTAAAAACAAAACCAACCAACCAACTTAATCCTCAGTTCCGTCACGTGTGAAAGATCTTTACACAGAAAGTGAAAGTTACACAAATTTGTTTTCAAAGCCATATTTATGAGTACATGACGGAAAAAGTCCCCTCCCCCCCCCCCGCAACTTTCTCTTTTACGACACCAAAATCTCTAGAGAACCTAATAAAGTTACTTTCATAAAAAAAAAAATCAACGATAATTGTAATTGAGTGTGTGTGTGTGTGATTTGGATTTTTAACGTAGCTTTAACAATTTTTCAGTCATATCGCTACGATGTCTGCAGTGTGGCAGTTTATAATGATGTCTAGCACTGGGGCATCATGCCGCAGACATGTAGCATGATGTCCCACCGAGTCACATTATCCTGACACCAGGCCGACCAGTCCTAACACCAAGCGAGGCAGCTGTTAGTACCATTTTTGTAAGTCTTTGGTATGACTCGGCCGGGGATCGAACCCACGACCTCCCGCATCCGAGGCGGACGCTCTAACCACTAGGCCACCGGAGCGGTTAATAGTAATTGAATGTCTTTATTAATGACTTCGTATGCGTATTAATGTGTTTTCATCAAAAAGTGTTCAAAAAGAATATCTCGGATGTCGCACGATGATTGGCTAAAACGGAACTCAGGTTCATGAATACGTCATATTTAAGTTACCCGTACACTGTTTACAATGCCTAATTTGTGTTGACTATTACCGAACGTTATTTGGTCACATCTCAAGTGGCTGTCCAGTTTACTTCCACTATACTTTGGCAGGCTATCAGATCTTGCAAATGAATCAACGTAACCACGGTACCAGTAAGAGGAATGAATTCAACAGTTGCATTCATCACTCTTCTTGAGCTTACGGATAGTTAAAAACCAATATGAATGACCACCCCACCCTAAATCGAGATTTTACTGCTGTTTTCATTTTACATAACTGGTACATTCGCTGTATTTGGTTTTATAAAGTTTACTTGATTGATGTCTCTGATGTATAACTAATGTTTTTGTACCGAAACCCTATTTCTTCTTTGTCATAGAGACAATGCCCTTCGACATTCGACCACCAAACTGACAGTTCTTCCTTACCGCCCAAGTTCATACCATCCACGAAGTCTGGTCCAGGTATGTGATATAGAACTATTGTTAATATGCTGAAACCATTTTTATTCTTTCAGTGATAGTGACCTTGATCTCTCTTACCTTTTGGCTCAAAAATCGAAAAGAGTTCTTCTTTACCAAATACAAATCAAGAGCAAAGTTTTGTGACTGTGTATGGTAGGAAACTCAAGTTAATGTGCAGAAAATCATTTCCTTCTTTTATTCAGTGATCTTGACCTTTTGACCCCTAATTGGCTTATTTATTCCTTACCCCAAATGCAGGCCATTCACAAAGTTTAGTCCAGGTTTGTGATGTAGAATAATGTTATTGTGCAGAAACCACTTTTTTTTTTACAAGCTAGTGACCTTGAACTTTGTAACCTGCAATTCATCATCTTCTTTACCCAAATGCTCGCCATGTCTCTCAGTCTGATAATGCTAGAAAGGTAGAGTACTCGAGTTATTGTACAGACACGAAATAGGGTATATACAGATGGGGACCCTTCTCGTTTTCAAGACAGTGACCTTGACCTTTGATCTGTCAACCTCAAAATTAGTTGTCTTCTACCTTACTCCAAGTGCAAGCAATATACAAAGTTTATTCCATTTACGTGATGAAGACCAAAAGTTTTGTATAAACAATATTTTCTTACTTGCAGTCAGTGACCTTGACCTTCGACCCATTGACCCCATGATCAATAGAGTTCTAATTACAACAAATGCAAGCCATATGCAGAATTTGGTCAAAGCTGTAGTGCAGAACTTACATTATTGGCTAGGAACCATGTTGATTCTTTCAGTCACAGTGACACTGACCTTTGACCCCAACTTACTCCAAATGCAAACCCTTTAGAAAGTTTAGTCCAGGTCTGTGATGTAGAACTAACTGCTATTGTGCAGAAAAAATACTTTTTATCCTCTTTACCTTTGCCTTTGTACCAGTCAACCGATAGGCTTCTTTTTAACCTCAAATGCAGGCTATTTACAGAGTCTGACAATTATAGACAACTCAAGTAGTCATGCAGAAATGAAATGGGGAATAAACACATTGATGGGAATAGACAGATTGATGGATGAAGACAATTAATTTCACATCATGATATGCAATGTCTTAAGTTACTTGTATAAAAATTATTGGAATTGCCTAAAATTCTATCAGGTCATCCATATGTTGATACAAATACGCATACCAAATTTGTCTACATCAAGTGGTGTTTGAGCAATCATTTGGTATTTGAATGATGTACAGAATAGGCAATTAAAATGTTCATGCTGCGAGCATTGGGAGCATAGCAAGCAGTGGGGTGGGGGAAGGGTATAAAAACAATTTTAAATAATGCCAGTCCATAGACAGAAAGCCATGTTCACTGAGAATCCAAATACTTAGCACCCACTCCATCCCTAATGTCTTTGGGGTATAAAAAGTGTGTTCCTTTATACTGAACAAGCCATAGCAAATGTTCAAAGAGCATTTTGTATACTGGATATCAGAATGTTTCAAGTTTCATTACAACCATTACAATGGTTTAGGTGCAGCTGTGCTAACAGGCTGATGTCATTGGCCCAACAGGCTGATGCCACTGGCCCAACAGGCTGATGCCATTGCGCTAACAGGCTGATGCCATTGTGCTAACAGGCTGATGCCACTGCGCTAACAGGCTGATGCCATTGTGCTAACAGGCTGATGCCATTGCGCTAACAGGCTGATGCCATTGGGCTAACAGGCTGATGCCAAGACTTCACACACGCTCTCCTGATCTTCTGGAGAGTTAAACATTTATATCTCTATCTCTCACTCCCCAACCTAAACAATACATTTCCATTTTCATGTTTTAATTAAACAAACAAATACCCAAGAAATCAAATATATATAGATATTTTATTTCATAAACCAATAATAAGTAACACAGTAACTTTAAATGAGAAATGGATTTCCCAAAACCATTTTTAGCATACTAAAACCATCAAAGAATTTAAATATATCTGTGACCTTGTAATCTGCAGAATCTAATACTAGTAAAGGCTTCAAATCTCATGTACCGAACTTCAAAGAAAACTACAAGTGTAAATCGGATGGACAATGATTACAAATGCCATTTTTTATTCTGCCTTCCAATCTACCACCCCTACCCCCAAAACATATGCAAGAGTTGGTAACCCAAAATAGGTCCTATGTATCTTTAGACTATGTCAAAGTTGGTGATGAAAGTACTAAAAATAACACTACTGTTTTGTACATTTGGTCTCTGGCCCTTTCCATAGACCCTGGGCAGGGAGTCAAAAATACCCCCTTATGTATGATTACACAACTTGATCAGTAAAATATCCAGTCTGGTGTAGTTTAGGAGGTGTGATCATGGACCACTGGAAGGTCAGACAGATATAGGGTACCACAATATCCCAAACACTACAGTTTGCGAAGAGTAATACTCCAAAGGTCAATCATAAAGTATACTATTATAATTTTCATCAAACAAAGTAGAAGGCATTCAAGAAATCCCACAAACCATACATTGTATGAGAAAGGTCCTACACTACAACATGTTATCACTTGAGGACGAATATAATATTTCAATGAATTTATAAGGTATTCAAGTTACATCAATGTCACACACACACACACACACACACACACACACACACACACACACACACACACACACACACACACACACACACACACACACACACACACACACTTCCATCCACCATGTAAAATGATGAATGACAAGGAGTGAAAATTTACAATATGGTAATGACAAAGACACCAAACTAAAATATGAACAATTTCCATCAGATATAAATAAAATTTGGCTCAGCTTAGCAAATTTATACATTTGTTTTCAGTATGATATCAAAATTTCCACTTAGTATGAGAAAAAGTTTTGTGGATATCATTGGTTCTTTATAGTGGAAGATCTTCTCACCTGATTTCTGAAAAACAACTGACCCAATGCCTGGAGCTTTTCAATGGATGTGACACATGCTACATTCCTACATCAGAAATTTATCAAAGATAGAAAAAATGAACTGAACATATACAAAACCTATGTAAACAGAAATAACCACATATTTCATAAAAAATGAATTCTGTCTTACATATGAGCTCAGTCAACAAAACACAGATTAAAAACTCAGTGACATTAAGATTTAGAAATTCATATCTACTAGATAAAAACCTATCATCACTATTAATTAGATATTATTACTTTCACAACAGAATATTATTATTACTTTCAGAAAACTAACATTTGTACTCATATGTTGATAAGAAAAGGTCACAGAATACAATATATTCCATTTGCATGGGAATATGAACCATTCACACTCAGAATACAACATAGTGTACTCACATGGTGATATGAACCAGTCACACTTAGAAATACAATATACTGTACTTTCATGGTGAAATGAACCAGTCACACTCAGAATACAACATGTTGTACTTGCATGGTAATGTGAACAGGTCACACTCAGAATACAACATGTCACACTTGCATGGTGCTATGAACAGGTCACAATCAGAATACAACATGTACTTGCATGGTAATGTGAACAGGTCACACTCAGAATACAACATGTTATACTCACATGGTAATATGGACAGGTCACACTCAGAATACAACATATTGTACTTACAAGGTGAAACAAAATTAAACACAATAAAAGCTGATAACTGTATAATATTGGCATGAAATACAGATTTTTAATGTTCACTAGTCTTTAATATTGGTTCTACATAATTTACTTCTTTCATCTTACCAAATCATACAATTTTCATATCTTTTGGAAACTGGATACTTTTAATGAATATTTTCTTATGTACATATGTAGACTAATAAAGCATCATTGAACAATTTGTCATGACTTTTTTTATTAGACATTGAAAAATAAAGCATTCAAATATATCATATCCATGACAGTAAGAACAAATTACAGAAAAAGTTATATGACCTTTGACCTGTTTGAATAAACTTAACCATGATGTGCTTTAAAATGATGATAAATCTGTATCTGCCAGAAAACTATAGCTTTGTGCTTCTATCAATGCTTAACACCAAAAGTCTATGTTTATGCCTATTATGGCAAAGACTTCCAGAAACAAAACTGTGAAAACTGACACAAACTGAAGACAGTAACAAAACTGTGAAAAGTAACACAAAAAACTGAAGACAGAAACAAAATTGTGAAGAAAATATACAAACTGAAGAAAGAAAAAAAACTCATGGCATCAACATCCTTGGTACAGTGTTTTTTCTAAATTTTCATACTTGTAACACTAACAACAGGATACGAGTGTCATTACACAACTGCATTGAAAAAGCTACAATTCCTTCCTTCTAAAAGTTAAATGATTCAGACAAAAACAGGCATGCTACTCAAAATATCTTAACTTTTAACTGCCTTGTACAAACTATAATTAGACAACACACCTTGATGTTGACATATTAGATCTATTTTATCCCACTCATACTAGAAATAATGACAAAAAGAAAACAAAACAGAACAAAACAAAAAACACACAAAAGAATGATACTATCAACAGGAAGACCTTATTTATTTTGGTAATTATCCTCAGTTTATATGTAACTGAAAATGACTATTCAATAGAAATCTCACGATAGGACATTATGTTGGTAGTTATCCTTATTTAATAGTCAAATGAAATTGGTAAATATCCTTAATGTATACAGATACAAAAATTAATACTGAATAGGAATTTCACTATATATTAAATTACAAGACTGATGAGCTATTTTTTTTTTTATCTAGATGTGAAGATTCACAAAAATAAAGGAAATGCAGACATTATTTTTTCTAAATAAAACAGCAAAACTTTATTGAATATCAAAAGGAAAAATTATGTTCTCTTAGTTTTTCACTTACAAAGTGCCCCCAAAATTCAGAATCTTTCTTCATGCCAATATTCAGATAATCCCTGACTAGTTAAATTAGTAATGATGCTATGCAAACCAATCAATATCCAAGATTCCTGACTTTATTACAAAGCTTTCAGTCATCTCTTCATCATGTTACTCATGAAGTAACTGGTTAGAATGCATAGACATCTTTTGTGTCTCATACATGTATTCTCACAATGATCATATAACATATAAATGGCTTTCAGTGCAAAAAGTAACCTAAATTCCAAATTTCAAAAATGTATACCTTGTAAGCATTTAAGTCTCCTACAGGAACTAGATATTGTACAATAAAAAATTAAATGCAGTATCCACATGACCAACAGAAATTAATGTTCAAATAAAGACTATGCTGAAAATAGTTCTTAATGTTATACTTGTTTAGTATGGAATTCTGAATATGCAATATCATCAACTGTTACAAGCAGGTGAAATGAAACTTTTCAGGAACTAATGGCAGCATTATTATAACTTTTGGAGGAAAATGAAATTTTGATTACCTTCACCCAAGGTATCTATAAATCTTCTTTAAGATATTTTTAACATTTTAAAATTGATAAAATCAACTTCATGTGACCCAAGATCCTAATCTCCAAAAATGTTTTTATTAAAATAATATCTATCTAGTGTGTGAGACATTGTAAAATTCCTTGTATATTACTCCCATTAACAGAGCAACTGTTAACAAACAGTTTATGAACAAAAGGTTTTTAAGATAAAAGACTTGACACAACATAGGCATGAAAACATTCTTGGTATTATAAATATAGATCAAATCTCAAAACGAGCTTGCAGAAGTATTTTAATTTAAGATAGACCAATAAAAATTTATGAGACACAAAATCCTTGGAGATGGCCCAGTGTCTGTGACCTTGAACTATTGCTGTCCAAGTAACAGTCTGGGCATTTAGCGACCTCATCCACCTCCAGCCATTGGTGGGGGACCTGGGGCACCTCCTAAAGATTAGAAAAGAACTAGAACTAATATGGTAAATGTGAAGTAGGAAATCAAATTCGAAACTTCTCACAAATCTTAAAAACAATCATTTGCAGAACATGCAGTACATTTGGTAAGTTCTTGACCTCACTTAAGAACAGATATATCTGCTTATAAAATTAGTCTTAAAGGTTAATTCTTTCTGCTTCAAACATTAACTAAAATGGTAACATAGATGCCAGGAGTAAAATACTGCTCAGGTATTTTCCACATGTGAGCCATACCAAATTACAGTCAAAAGTCCCTTATCCTGACTCCCTAAAGCAAATTTTTAAATAAATTATGTTCTTTATCAATATTTACCTGATCACACAAATTTTAGGAATACAATCTTGCTACCTCCCAAATCCAGCCCTCCTAACAAAATTTCACAATGTCTTTTTCATCTATATCATATAAACAAAGGGGAATAACTCCTGCCCATTACCTCTCCATGCTAATTTGTGTTTTTGAGTGACATGTCAACAAGACCTCACATGGCAGGGAGACTGGGGTGGTTTTAAAGTAATCTGACTGGGTCAGTATTCTCTAAGAAATACAATTTACTTAAAAATATGCCTTCTCCATTCTCAATGTTTCCTGATTACAGTAATGACAGGAGAACAGGTGATAAGCAGTTGTGATGACCACCTTGCCTATAGCCCTGGGCATCCTTAGAGGAAGGAAAGGTTGGATTCCCTGTGTGAAAAATAACCAGCTCTCATAACTTGAAAGCAAAACAGCTGATGATGATGTGATCTGAGTCATCATATCTACCTAAAATGACTATTAAATTCTTCTTGTCAACAAACATTTTATTGGTGAATCCAGAAAAAGCACTGACTATGCCCATAAGGAGACTCTGTTTACTTTAACTGGGTCTGGTGGTCACCTGGACAGCAGCCACTGGACCCACCAGATTCAAATTTTGTCTCTGCAAAGCTAAATCTTGAAGATAAAGTCTTGAGAAGGTTGACTCTGCATGCCAGCCAATGGTTTCTATAATGAGTCTGATCGCAATGATATGTCTGAACAGGAGCCTCACAAAAATCACTCTAATTTCATGAGCTGAAATCCTTTTGAGGTGACTGTGATCTTTTCAGATTTCTGAGTAAGCATATAAACCACTTCAGCCATGATGACAGAGATTGATGGGTGATATCGTCTTTCCTGACATTCACTTATAAAATCATTTTCTTGTACCATGACTCTTCTCTGTCTACTTCGCAAGTCATCTTTTAGGGCAGAGAGGAATTTGTATGGTGGTTTCTTTTGATGTGACTAACAGATGGAGCGTAAAATGTCTTTTGGTACCCCAATGATGACAACCTATTCTTGGAAACAACCTGGTTGCATCTTGAGGACTACAGAACCACCTAATCTGGACTGAAGACAGTCGGAATCCAATGAAAGGACATGTAACCTGCTCACCCTAAATGCTGAAACTAAAGCTATCAGGAAACACATTTTGTATGATTTATCTGAACTGAGTCATGTCCAACAACAGGCTCCATATGGAAACTGGTTGAAGGATTTTGTCTATTTGGGTCAAAATCGGCTATTAGGTTAAACAGATCTTTATGATGACCAATATCCCCTCTGCTATGATGCCTAAAAGTGTCAGATATCATAAAGTGGTAGCCTTTTTATGTAGCAACCCTGGTCTATCATGGACAAGATCCCAGTTTACCTGGAAATCTGATGAACTGTTGACTAAGTGTAGAATTTTCATTGCAGCATCAATACATGTCATATGAAAGCAACACATTTTATATATTGTAAAAGCTAATAAAATTATCTATAATGGGCATGTTTTCTTTTTATATTTGACGCTATATTAATGGAATTATTACCTGATAATCATCGAAAGTAACAGACTTCACGCATCATTGGAAATAAGCATTGATCATGCCGGGGTCGTGTGACACCTCTCTTCTTTGATATAAAATGCGGGTTATTAAAACTTCATGAATATTCATGAAATTTTCAATCTAATCAGAGGAGATGTAAACAATTTGGTCAGTGGTTGTAGCATGTTCCTATGATATTCCTACAAAGATATAATCCCTTAAACTTGATGCAAATTTGACCAAAAGTTTGGCAATTTAAATTAATGCATCATATATCATCACAATTGGCATATTCCAAGCTTTATTTTGCTACCAAATTTATATAACGGAAACATTTATAAGCCAACCGCAACGAGCATCGAATTTGTAAAATATTTGAATCTCCCCGTGTCGACATTGTCTGCCATATTTAAATTTTCTAACAGCTGATAACAATGTCAACTTTTCCACAACTGATGTTCCAAAACTAAACTTATTATTACTTTCATACAAATTGGTGTGCCAGAAGAACATGGTAAGTTGATTTTTTTAATAGTTTTAATCATATTAACGCTTGTGGTATGGTTTAGACAGTATACAGTCGCAAAATGAACATGCAAAGCGTAGATTTTCGTTCACTATAAATAGGCTCAATCTGAACTGAGAAATGGTAATCGGTTTTAAAATATGTTCAACCTAATATTTCTTTATGTTATTGCATTTGTTTAAATTTTGTAATGGGACACTGATGAAATAATGAGAAAAAAAAATCGCATCATGATAAAAAATATCGCACCACTATCAGACAAATGCAAAGTTTCGGTATGAACATTTTTTTAAAATTATATTTTATTTTTTTTTACTTTGACGAGCATAGTAAATTAACTACACGCACACTTAAAGTGGGTTCTTAAATTCCCAATGCATTGATAGGATCAATAATGTTTTCAAAATATAAATAAAAAAAATACAAAGTCTGAAAGTGATACAATTTTTTGCAAGTATATGATACTGAAACGTTAGTTCTAAGTGAAAGATGGCTGCATTCCCTGGTCCATTCTGCAAGGAGCTAAATATAATATCACAGGATTTAGAAGATGAAACCTACTTGAATCCTATTCACGAACAAATGGACTTGTACTTGAAATAAATTCATACATTGAACACCATGGCAAAAATTCATATGCCTTGTTCAATATTATTTCAAAGCTGAACTCCAACTTTGAATGTGTGAATGTGAATCTCTTAAAACAAAAGTTAGTAGAGTATGTGAACAGGAAAAAAAACTTGTGGCCAAAAAGAAAGTTTCTGGGTTTAAAAATGTAAAGGAGCTAATGAGTGCCACATTCAGCTCATATCTGACCACTAAAAAAACATGAACAAAGTGTTTTGTGATGAAGCAGTTCCAAAGGAAACTATTCAGCAGATAGAAAATGAAAATTTAAGTGAAAATAATTTTTGCACTAAGAAAAAGCCCGTTGATGTTCAGGCAAGTGTTAATCTTGTTGACAGTGATGATGATGATGAAACTCTGAAAAAAGAAACTAACTTACTTAAGTATTCAAATAAGAAACAGTTGATACAATGCCAAAAACTTCAGAAGAAAATTGCCGAAAATGCTGAGAAGTTAGAGAACATTAAAAACAGAATTGGTCACTATTCTGTGCAGAATGTAAATAAAAGAAATGAGACTTCAAAGAAACACTTGCATGCATTGCGTGACTTGAAACGATTAGTCAGCAGGCAAGAGAACCAAATAAAGAGGACAACTGAAAAATTTAAAGATAATGAACTAAAGCTTGAAATTGTGACTAACAAGAAACAAGCATCAACCGACAAAATGGAAGAACAGAGAACAAATTTTGCACATGTAACTAATCTTGGATGTGAGCATCACTTTGGTGATCTGGACAGCAGTCAGAGGAGGCGACCTAGTGCATCAATGCACCACCATACATCTGTACAGTTGTTGAAACTGAACAGAATTCCCATGATGAAGTGGCTAAGTGAATTGAAGCCTGAAAATCGTAATAACATTATGCTTTTGGCAAGAAAAGGTGGTTGGGAAATGCGACAAGACCACATATCAAATGAAAAAAATGTTGTGTCTGAAATTCACAAAGAAATGGTCACAAAGAAAGGCATAAAAAGGGAAAGTTCTGCTCTTAAAAGGGAAAAAAAGAATCGGCACAAAGTTTCAGATGATTCTCAGGACATAGGTTATGAAGGATTAAACCACATGTTCAGAGAAAAATGAGTATGTGGCAATTGTATATCAGGACTCATGGTATCCTGGTATTGTTGAAAAAGTAAAGTATGATAAAACAGCATGTGTTAAGTTCATGTCACCATGTAGAAAGAAAGGGTACTTTCAGTGGCCTTTTAGGGTAGACAAATTGTTGACAAGCAGTTTATTCTGACAAACAAGTTTATTCCCGATTGCCAAAATTCAGGTCGACAATGGTTCATCAGAGAGTTCTCTGAAATTGGAAAGCAGTATGAAAAATTTAAATGTGCATACTTTTAATAAAAGCATGACTCGGGCTGGAATATAAAAGGTATGGTTGTGCATAGATGCTGGTTCTATATATGCTTATGGTACATTTTATTAATCTTCATTTGTTGATATTTTTTTCTTCTATACAAGGAAATAGTGACATTGTTTCAATGACAATTACAAATAAACATTGCATTTTTGTTGTTTTCGAAGTTGTTTTACATACATATGAGCTATTGCTAGTGTGATATATTTGTATTAAGTTAACTGTCATAAAAGTTGTGAAATGTTTATATGCTTTTCATTTATAAATGCAAATATTGAAGTTGGACAACAGATTTAATGACAGCAATGAATTCAGCAGGAAAAATGCAATCAGAACATCAAATTTCATAATAATATCTCAACAAATAAGAAAGTTATAACATTTTTTATGGAAAGAACATTTTACTTCGGTTCCATGACTGCCACATAATCTGAATACATTTATATAAGACACAAATTCTAGAAATTTGTAAATATTTTGGAACTTAAAAAGATGCGTAACTTTTTTTCTAATAGAGATATTTTAGAAAATGAAACTGTTCTGGAATGCTGTTAAACAGATCTATATGAAGAAATCAAGTGTTTGCAGTTATTTCAATATCAGAAAAATGACTGGGGTTGCTATTTTATGGTAATTATGTCTAACTGTCCTCCTTGTAGAGCCAGACAAGAAAGTCTGGCAGTTGTTTTAACTCTATGGTCTTAAACTAGCTATCAGAAAAGAGCAAAAACCAACAAGTTTTGCAAAATTCAACAAATAATTTGATTCCTTAAATTTTAAAAAGATTTTACAGTATTGTCTATTAAATTAACTTACAGTATTGTCAATTAAATCCCAAACAGTCCTAAAAGTTCTATCACAAGTCCAAAAGTTGAGAGTATTCCGAATGAATTCCAGTGGTGTTCCGAATGAATTCCAATCTTGAATGTACCGATGTGCCAGTAGTCTCAAATGTGCTTACGTACCAATTAATGATGCATCGCTATGATAAAATCCAAACTGTCCTTCAATGAATTCACAATATTTCCGAAATAGTCCTAAAATATTTAACAATACTTCCAAAATAGTGATTTAGTCCTAAATCAATGAGCAGTTTGTAATTCCAGTGAATAATTTCAATAAATGAAATCATCTCAACTGAACACAACTAAAACTGATTCTATTAAGACTGATGTTAAGACATGGAATGAGTAATTACAAAGTAAACAACATTTATATAAAAAGCTAAGACACAATTACAAAGCCAGGATGAGGGTCATTTTCCTATCAAATTCATGCACAACTTGCTACTAGAACATTCTTAATTTCTATTAATAAAAAGACATTGAACTCAACATCTTTAAACATGTTTACCTCCAAGAATAATCATCTTAAAATATAATCTAAAATCATAGATAAATATTAGCATCTGTACTGAAGCGAAACCTTAAAGCCAGTGACACCAAAGATAATTGTCACCTTTTTAGTTGGGCTGGATTTCTGAGCTAGCAAAATTATATTACTAATGTTATCTGGGTACTTATTTGAAAGAGAAACACTGATTTTGTCTGGATGAAATGATAATAATCTGAAGAATAAACTGGGTTCTGAGGAGATTCCATTCATCAAGAGAACACTCCAATGGTCCAAAGGTTGCTCCAGTGGTGCAGAGGATGTCTAATTGGTTTTAGAAGACACTGCACTGGTACAAAGGAGATACCACCGGTCCAAAGAACATTCATTAATCCAGCTGAGTGATTTGTGTGTGTGATTTAGATGTTTAACGTAGCTTTAACAATTTCTGTGTCATATCGCTACAATGTCTGCAGTGTGACAGCTTAAAGTGATATCTAGCACTGGGGCATCATGCCGCAGACATGTAGCATGATGTCCCACCCAGTCACATTATCCTGACACCTGGCCGACCAGTCCTAACACTAACCTCTTAATGCTGAGCGCCTAGTGAGGCAGCTGTTAGTACTATTTTTAGAAGTCTTTGGTATGACTTGACCGGGTTCGAACCCACGACCTCCCACATCCAGGGCAAACACTCTAACCAACTAGGCCACCAGAGCAGTCCAGCTGAGTGAACATTCAGGATTACTTGTGTATGGATCAAAGAGTTTTATGATAAAAACTTTGGTATTCATGCCCAAGAAAGAAAATATACCAAAAACATAATTTCATGCAAAAGACAAAACAGAATGTGTGTGTGTGTGATTTGGATTTTTAACGTAACTTAAACAATGTTTGTGTCATATCACTACCATGTCTGCAGTGTGGCAGTTTATAGTGATGTCTAGCACATGTTGCAGACATGTAGCACAATGTCTCACCCAGTCACATTATCCTGACACCACAATGACCAGTCCTAATACTAAATTCTTATTGCTAAGCACCTAGCAAGGCAGCTGTTAGTACCATTTTTATAAGTCTTAGGTATGACTCCGACGGAGTTCAAACCTGCGACCTCCCACATCTGAGGTGGACACTCTAACCAATAAGCCACGGGAGCAGTACAAGACAAAATGAAATTCAATCATCTTTGGAATTCACTAAAAACCATATGTAAACCAATGGAAAACAAGAGTTAAGGCAAATCACTGAACATATCATGTGCATTTCAAACAAAGGAGTATTATTATACATTTTTATTAAGTGGATCTGGGGATCAGGGGGAGAAATAATGCCTTACATTCTCCTAGGGCCTCCAAGCCAAATAGCATAGGCCCAAAATTAAAGGGGCTATATTATAAAACCCAGAACATATATCCCATGTCTTTCTGCATGTAATACAAATTTCAAAAAGAAAGTCACAGAATGCTATAGCATAATCTGATAAACTGGCAAAGTTGTTAGTGCAAGAAAGGTAGGTCACTGTGATCTACTTTTGCAAGGTTAACAGTACTCTACAAGATGAATATACCCATCATGTTTCATGGCTATGCATACTGCAATGTCAGACAAACTGAACCAAATGCAAAATCTTGAAGTTGATGTCAATGACAGCAATGATGGATCTGTGTCAGAAAGGTCTAGCCACAGTTTATAGTATTGACAAAAAATTTAGGAAAAAGCAAAGAAAACCAAAGCATAAAAATTTGGAATTTACATATTTTCTAAAGATTATTTTTTAAATCCCTAACCAAGGTTTTGAGGTCAGACTCTTTTTGCATCATGTGGGCAATATTACTACTGTATATTTCTGCTAAAATGGTGAAAACTTTCAGACAAAATTACAGCGGACTAGAAATGCAAACAGTCTAAGGATGTAATAAAAATACACTTGTCTTTGTGCAAAAGCATAGGATCATTATTTTTTGTATCAAATGTTTTATAAGTACATGTACCTCCTCCAACTCCTCCCATCCTTCGTCTTGGTGGCTTGGGTGGTCTGTAATGGAAGAAAAAGAACATGTATGTTATTCCTCTGATGCATATAATAATAATTCAATGAGTTTTTGGTGTGTTTTGCATATAATTATAATTCATCCACAGTTTTTGATGTGTTTGTGCATATAATTATAATTCATCCACAGTTTTTGATGTGTTTGTGCATATAATTATAATTCATCCACAGTTTTTGATGTGTTTACACATATAATTATAATTCATCCAGTTTTTGATGTGTTTTGCATATAATTATAATTCATCCACAGTTTTTGATGTGTTTACACATATAATTATAATTCATCCACAGTTTTTGATGTGTTTACACATATAATTATAATTCATCCAGTTTTTTATGTGTTTTGCATATAATTATAATTCATCTCCAGTTTTTGATGTGTTTACACATATAATTATAATTCATCCACAGTTTTTGATGTGTTTACACATATAATTATAATTCATCCAGTTTTTGATGTGTTTACACATATAATTATAATTCATCCAGTTTTTGATGTGTTAACACATATAATTATAATTCATCCACAGTTTTTGATGTGTTTTGCATATAATTATAATTCATCCACAGTTTTTGATGTGTTTACACATATAATTATAATTCATCCAGTTTTTGATGTGTTTTGCATATAATTATAATTCATCCACAGTTTTTGATGTGTTTGTGCATATAATTATAATTCATCCACAGCTTTTAATGTGTTTGTGCATATAATTATAATTCATCCACAGCTTTTAATGTGTTTGTGCATATAATTATAATTCATCCACAGTTTTTGATGTGTTTGTGCATATAATTATAATTCATCCACAGTTTTTGATGTGTTTATGCATATAATTATAATTCATCCAGTTTTCGATGTGTATACACATATAATTATAATTCATCCACAGCTTTTGATGTGTTTGTGCATATAATTATAATTCATTCACAGCTTTTAATGTGTTTGTGCATATAATTATAATTCATCCACAGTTTTTGATGTGTTTATGCATGTAATTATAATTCATCCAGTTTTCGATGTGTTTACACATATAATTCTAATTCATCCACAGCTTTTGATGTGTTTACCCATATAATTCATCCACAGCTTTTAATGTGTTTGTGCATATAATTATAATTCATCCACAGTTTTTGATGTGTTTATGCATATAATTATAATTCATCCACAGTTTTCGATGTGTTTACACATATAATTATAATTCATCCACAGCTTTTGATGTGTTTACACATATAATTATAATTCATCCACAGCTTTTAATGTGTTTGTGCATATAATTATAATTCATCCCCAGTTTTTGATGTGTTTACACATATAATTATAATTCATCCACAGTTTTTGATGTGTTTACACATATAATTATAATTCATCCACAGCTTTTAATGTGTTTGTGCATATAATTATAATTCATCCACAGTTTTTGATGTGTTTGTGCATATAATTATAATTCATCCACAGCTTTTAATGTGTTTGTGCATATAATTATAATTCATCCACAGCTTTTAATGTGTTTGTGCATATAATTATAATTCATCCACAGTTTTCGATGTGTTTGTGCATATAATTATAATTCATCCAGTTTTTGATGTGTTTGTGCATATAATTATAATTCATCCAGTTTTCGATGTGTTTACACATAATTATAATTCATCCACAGCTTTTGATGTGTTTACACATATAATTATAATTCATCCACAGCTTTTAATGTGTTTGTGCATATAATTATAATTCATCCACAGCTTTTAATGTGTTTGTGCATATAATTATAATTCATCTCCAGTTTTTGATGTGTTTGTGGATATAATTATAATTCATCCACAGCTTTTGATGTGTTTGTGCATATAATTATAATTCATCCAGTTTTTGATGTGTTTGTGCATATAATTATAATTCATCCACAGTTTTTGATGTGTTTGTGCATATAATTATAATTCATCCACAGTTTTTGATGTGTTTGTGCATATAATTATAATTCATCCAGTTTTCGATGTGTTTACACATATAATTATAATTCATCCACAGCTTTTGATGTGTTTACACATATAATAATAATTCATCCACAGCTTTTAATGTGTTTACACATATAATTATAATTCATCCACAGCTTTTAATGTGTTTGTGCATATAATTATAATTCATCCACAGTTTTTGATGTGTTTGTGCATATAATTATAATTCATCCACAGCTTTTAATGTGTTTGTGCATATAATTATAATTCATCCACAGTTTTTGATGTGTTTGTGCATATAATTATAATTCATCCACAGTTTTTGATGTGTTTATGCATATAATTATAATTCATCCAGTTTTCGATGTGTTTACACATATAATTATAATTCATCCACAGCTTTTGATGTGTTTACACATATAATTATAATTCCTCAACAGTTTTTTATGTGTTTACACATGTAATTATAATTCCTCCATAGCTTTTGATGTGTTTGTGCATATAATTATAAATCATCTATAGTTTTTCATGTGTTTATTCATATAATTATAATTCAATATGTTTTTTATGTGTTTTGCATATAATTCATCCACAGCTTTTGATGTGTTTATGCATATAATTATAATTCACCCAATTTTTAATGTGTTTACGCATATAATTATAATTCATCCAGTTATTTATGTGTTTATGCATATAATTATAATTCATCCACAGTTTTTAATTTGTTTACACATATAATTATAATTCATCCACAGTTTTTTATGTGTTTATACATATATTTATAATTCATTGATGGTTTTTTATGTGTTTATGCAATAATTATAATTCATCCACAGCTTTTGATGTGTTTACACATAATTCCTCCAGGTTTTTTTTATGTGTTTACATATATAATTATAATTCAATGACAGTTTTTGATGTGTTTGTGCATATAATTATAATTCATCCACAGTTTTTGATGTGTTTTTCTAAAAATAATGTCCTGTATTATCAATTTTTACATTCTCCAAGTTTTACTACACCATAACTCATTAATTATTTTTTTGGTACATACGTTCTAACACAACAAAAACTTTAATACAATGGAAGAATTAAACTGTACTTTGCATTTTACCATAACTATATCTACAATGGATGAAGAAATTTGTCAAACTGTAGACAAATTTATAGACAATGTAGTTACTTAAGTAAAAAAAAATACAAAAACCATTCATACATTTACTTAAGCATCCTCATTATTTTTGTGGTTGTTGGTTTAATGCCATTTGTCAGCACACAATAGGCAATACATGGTGGCCAGTATATCTATCTAGGTGAAAAAACTTCAGGAAAAACCCCTGACCCAAGAGAAGCTACTGGCAAGCCTTCTTATACTCTCACTGGCTGAGCTCAAGACTCATGTGGAGAGTGAGATGTCAGTGATAGCCCAAGACTCAACTGCATGTGGAGAGAGGTGAGATGTCAGTGATAGCCCAAGACTCAAACCCATGTGGAGAGAGGTGAGATGTCAGTGATAGCCCAAGACTCAAACCCATGTGGAGAGAGGTGAGATGTCAGTGATTTGTAACAGTGAGCACCTTAGATCACTCACATATAAAACCCTCATTACATCTGAACCAACACAGTGAACCAACATGGTAACAAAAAGTAACATTCTTGAGTAATGTTAAATTTTTATAATGATTGCAACATCGTTGCAAAAATAAGCAACTCAATATGAAAGATTTTGAAATTAGATATTCTGAGTTTGTTTGCTACATTCCTACACTTCTCAGTTACTGATTCCACCTCCCCACTTCCTCTAACAGCTCCCCAAAACCATGGGATGGACCAAATTTCAAAGACACAAATTCAGTATAAAAACCAGCATAAAGCAGATTACAAAAGTCAAAGTAATTTCTTAAATAGTGTAGATCAAGCCATTTGACATTATGCAGAACTCTGCATGAATTTAAAATGGAGGTTCAAAACCATATTCCAAAAACAAGAGTCCTCTAAGGGCCTGAGACTCTACTGGGCAGAACAAATTTCTAGGAATTCAAGATAAGACCATTTCTTAATTTTAACTGCAGAGTGTTGAAACCACCTCTGATATGATTCAACAATAACAAGATTTTCAAATTAGCTGCTGTGGTGGACATATTGGAAGTCTGACTGGCACCATTGTCATCTGGGTCCATGAAGACATAAATGAAAGTCTTCTGATGAAATCCTATGTCAATATGACCATCCATTCATGATATGTAGCAACAAGATTTTCAAGACAGCTATTGTGTCAGCAATAATGGTTGTACAATTGGTACCATTTTCATTTAGGACCAACTATGTAACACAAAACTCTATTGGTAAAAGTCACATGTTGATACAACCATCCATTTGGAAGGAAAAATAGACAATAATTTTTAAAGATGGCCACCATGGCAATTTGCATCATTTCCATTCAGGACCAACCCGACACAACAGGAAAGCCTTTGATGCAAACTCAATGTCAAAATGACTTTCCACATAAGAGGAATAGCTATAACAAGATATTGGCCACCAAAGTGGCCATACTGCATGTCAGATCATTACAAATTTAATTTAGTACCAAGAAGACGTTATATAAAAGTATTCAGATGAAAACCCCATATTGATATGACTTTCCATTTTGGAGAAGAACAGACAGACGAACTCTGGTCATATTGGATATCAGAAGCACATGATTTCTATTTGGGACCAACTAGACATCATAAGAAGTCATCTAGTGAAAGTACAATGTCAGTATGAGCAGCCATCTAGGAGAAGTAATGATAATAAGATTTTCCAGATGGCCATTGTGCTGGCCATATTGCAGGTCAAATTGGCACCATTTTCATTTATGACCAACTCGACATCAAATGAGGTCTTCTGGTAAGAACCCAATGTTGACATGATAGCATAGCACAAGATCATAAGAAGTCTTTTGGTAAGAACCCAATGTTGACATGATAGCATAGCACAAGATCATAAGAAGTCTTTTGGTAAGAACCCATTCAGAAGGAGCAGCGACAAGAAGATTCTCAAGATGCTAGCAGTGGCAGCCATAATGGATGTGCAAGCAGTACCAAT
The DNA here is from genome assembly GCA_016617855.1 of Megalonaias nervosa. Lineage (NCBI taxonomy): Eukaryota > Metazoa > Mollusca > Bivalvia > Unionida > Unionidae > Megalonaias > Megalonaias nervosa. The sequence goes on along the minus strand of JAECUM010027269.1, from coordinate 44,801 downwards.
TTCACTCTGGACCAACTAGACATTATAAGAAGTCTTCTGGTGAAAACATCATGTCAGTATGATGTTGTTGTAGTGTTTAACACCATTTTTCAACACAAGATAGGCTATATATGGTGACCAATATAACTGGTGGAGGAAGAATTCTGGAAAACCCCAGGAAGAACCAACAACCCCTGAGAAGCTACTGGCAAGCTTTCTCACGTACCCATGTTAGCCAAGCCTGAGACTCGAACCCCAACAGACAGAGGTGAAATGGCAGTGATCCGAACAGTGAGCACTTTAGACCACTCGGCCACTCGGGGCCCCACCATGTCAGTATGACTTTTTTCTCAGAAGGAATAGCAATAAGATTTTCAAGATGGTTGCTGTGGTGGACATATTAGATATGAGATAAGCACCATTTTTCATTTAGGAACAACCAGATATCGTAAGAGTTCTTCCAATGAGAACCCCATGCTGATAAGACCATCCATTCAGGAGTAGTGATAACAAGATTTTCAAGATGGCCACTGTGGCAGCAATATTAGAAATTTGATCAACAACATTTCATTCTGAACAAACAAGACATTATAAAAAGTTTTCCTTTGGAAAATACATCTCAAAATAACTTACAATAACAGAATTTTCAAGACGGTTGCCACTTTGACCATACTGGACAACAACAGATCAGCACAATTTTCTTTAGCACCAACTAGACATAAAAAATATTTCAGTGAAAACCCCATTTTGATATAACCATCCGTTCATGAGGAGTTTTATGGTTCTCAAGACGGCTATTGTGGTAGCCAAATTAAACATCAGAATGGCACCATTTGCAACTTGACATATAATACATCTTCTGATGGAAACCATGGAAACATGACTTTTTGTTCAGGCAGAGAAGCAATAACAAAATTATTAAATAAGATGGCCAGTGTGGCAGCCATATTAGACATCAGATAGGCACCAAATTAGGTAAAATCCAATCTCTCAGGTGATACTTAGCCCAGTCAAGTACACGAGAGAAGACCTCTTTAATGTGTTAGAGCTTGCTCATAAAAAAAAACTCAGTGGACATCTTGATGATACAAGCCTATTACTGGGAATGACAAATAAAATTCACTGGACATTTTCAGCATTGAAGCCTACTACCAACCACAATACAAATCTTATCAGTAATAAAGGTGTTAATGGGTTGACAAGGTTCACAAACTGAATCAATCTGATGCAACATCACCTCATTAATATGCAAAATCACCTCATTAATATGCACATTTCAAGATCATTATTGTACTTATCTAAAAGCATCATGATCTACTCCAAATAAGATGAGAAATACAATCTCAAAGAGGCAGCGATCTAGCCATTCAGATGCTAGATCAATCTTAATGTTTATGGATCTCTCTATATCAAACTAATGTATAATCATCATGAATCCTACAATCCAAGTTTTAATTAAAATCAAATCAGAAATATGGCCTCTATAGTGATAAAAAGCACAGCCAATCAGAAATATGGCCTCTACTGTGGTAATAAACACAGCCAATCTGAAATATGGCCTCTATAGTGGTAAAATACACAGCCAATCAGAAATATGGACTCTATTGTGGTAAAAAACACAGCCTATCAGAAATATGAACTTTATAGTGGTAAAAGCAGAGCCAATCAGAAGTATGAACTATATAGTGGTAAAAGCAGAGCCTATCAGAAATATGAACTCTACTGTGGTAAAAGCACAGCCAATCAGAAATATGGACTTGATTGTGGTGAAAAGCAGACAATCAGAAGTATGACCTGTATTCATGGTTCCCACACTTTTCTAAAGATAAATTTCCAGGTCATTTCCAGGGTTTTTTCAGGATGAAATTAATTTTTTCAAGGTTCACATATGACCATTACTGAATGTAATTAAAGAACATTTTAGATTATAAAACATGCATTTTCTAAATCTAAAAATGTTTCTCTTTCAAGACTCTCCAAAACATCTACATCAGAAAAGATGATATGTACAAAACCATAAAATGTATCACATGAAATAAGTTTGCTTATATTTCTATAAATTGGCATGCAAAGTCATTTCAATGTACAGAATAAAGATTCTAACTTTATTTTGCTGACCTGCATTATGTTGCTAAGTGGAACAACATAATGAGCATAAATTAGTTTTGTTTCTTTTCAAAGCTTTAATTCTAAACAATTCTATAGTAATTAATATATATATATATATATATATATATATATATATATATATATATATATATATATATATATATATATATGCATCTTATAGAAAGTAAACATTTCCTATTACAGTATAAAAAAACCCAATAAATGCAAATAATTAGAATCCTGTCTTGTAACGAAAAGAGTTTAATCCTGAATTTATATGTGCCAATAAAATCCCAAACAAGATTTTTCAAACAACCTAATCTCCTTAAGATGAGCTGGTTAAAAATCCATCATTTAAAAAACATTTTCAAAAGGGTTGATTTAAATTTTGACAAAAGATCTTCAAAATTACATATTGTTGAATAAACAAGGACTGAATTTTCTGTAATCAACTTGTCTTCTTGTAATTCATTAAACCAGTCCTCAAACATGTATTGATACAGGGGCTCGTATCATTTTTTAATATATAATATAAGGGACAACGATTTGTCATTTCAGCTCTGAGATTCAACAATTTGGACTACAAATTTGGCTTAAAACGAATAGCAGTCCGTTTTCTAATCTGGGTTTCCTCCGAATATTCCCATCTCATTTTTCATATTTGGACATAGGTTGGGGTGTGGGGTCACTGCAACTGCATATCGAAAATTTGGAATTTGCCGCCACCATGCGGTAGCAAAATATGGTAGTTGCTTACCAGCGGGCCTAGAAAATTTAAACTTATGTTATATCGACTTACACCTGCATGAACTCGATAGGAAAATGATTTATTTTCTCAGAAATGGCAAGTATTATAATCGTCATGTCTTTACGAAACTATGGCATAGATGAAACCTGTCCCGATACTCGCCATTTGCATTACTAGTCACATAACTTCACAAATCTCAAACGACGACATCAGAAGTCCAATAGTCACATGATGTCAACAACAAACTCCATTTTAATGTTGTTGTACAGAAATTCAATTATATTAAATGAAAGTCAGATACTTTTTGTAAAAACAAGCAATTTGGCCAGTCTGATTTATCAAGCAGAGAGCACATGTCAACATGGTAGTCACATGATACAACGAAACTCCAGAAGTTGTTCTCAGAATATATATATATATATATATAAATAGGGAAAATTTTGTGTTCTTTCATTTTTGTATTTTTTATTACAAGCAGTATACAACTTTCATTTAATATTTTATTTTTTTCTTCTACAACACTTGAAAATGTGGGTTGTTAGATTTGTGTACTCATGCGATTAGCAATGCAAATCGCAAGTACCAGGTCACATTTCATCAACGCCGTAGTTTTATCTTGTCTTTCAGCAGATTAAAGACATAACGATTTTAATACTCACAATTTCTGAGAAAATAAGTAATTTTCATATCGATTTCATGCATGTATCACTAGATCTAACAACGTTTAAAGTCTGCTAGACCATCTGGTAAGCGGCTACGCTTTGCCACCACCATGTTGGCCTCTTGTGATGCTAGACTGGTTTTCATACCTTCCATGTAAGGAAAGATACAGATATCGAGCTGACTTTGAAAATAAAATTCTACTAGACAAATCTAATCAACTGAGCATTTGGACTGACTCAGCATTTATTTTTATTACAAGCACCCAAATGATCCATACCGCACCCTCCAAATATTCTGGTCAGAACTCGATAAATTTAACTCACGATCAGTTTAGTTATGACTCAATCACGTGATTGTTTCAGGCATCAAGTGGTGGTGGAAAATTCCTGGCTTTTTCCCCGACTTTGATCAATATTTGCAAAACTCAATGACATTTCACGGTCGGAAAAAAAATTATCATTTCTCCCGACTTTTTCCCAATTTCTAGGTAGCATGGGAACCCTGTATATTATGGTAATAAGCACAGCCAATCTTACGCAAGATAACCTCATTAACTTGTTCCCTACTAATAATGTGTATATCTGCTGCATACAAGTGCCTTGCCTCTGCAGTGACTGAATAAATCTGCAAATCTGCATGTAACAAGCACTGCTATCCACCAAACTGAATATATCAGCTGGCTGGTTATGTTCCCTAGACCTCTGTGTTACTAAGATCTGCTCTGTATGTTCATGTTACAGATGATATTATTCATCAATCATGGACACTGAACCAATCAAAACAGAGTTAACATAATGACAGTTCTTGCTGTGAAAGATGTCATTTACTAAATATGGCTACTAAACATGGGGATTTTTTGGAATTTTTACAATGTCATAGCTGCCAACCCCCAAGCACAAAAATACTGATTTTCAGGACCAAATACTGTTTTTTAAAATTTTAATGCATATGCAACTACTTACAACATATACAACCATCAGTAAGGTAGGACAGTGCCTTACATAATTATTTGATATCAAAGATGGATGTGTTGCACACTTGCACCTTCTGAACGGGCACCCTGTTCCATTCGGGTGCCCATTCAGAAGGTGCAAGAGTGCAACACACTCAGACACAGGCTGTTTATAGGAGCCTTTTCGACACCTTGTTTCTTTTTTTTCAATCATTTTCGATTCCAATGTACCAACTTTCCTTGACAATCTCAATTCTGTGTGATTTGCTTACTGAATTGTTTTCATTCTAGCATACGAGTAATCCTTTGCGATTTTACTGTCTGGAAAACACATGCGAAATAAATTGCCAGCAACACTAGTAACTGAAAGAGGAAGGTTCATTTCTAAAAGAAATTTAATAGACCGAATTTCAATCGAATTACATCATGGTTCTCTCTGGTATTTATATACATCCAAGTTCAGGCTGAGTTGTGTATGATGAAGCAGCAAGCTGATGTTTATTAGCTTTTTTGTGCTCTTGTATTTCATGTGCGCCTCCATGCCCAATAGCGAAATCACATTACACAATTTGCAAAACATAAAGTCTTCTCCTTTACTAGATGATTTCACAAATCTAAACAAGACAGCACAACTGTCCTTTCAGTTCTGTTTTCTTGTCTTTTCTGGCGAAAATTCTGAATATTCTGATTTCCTATTCAACATGATTAGAAGTTGAATATTACGAAGATGAGACACAGTGGTAGCGGTAATTGTTTGCGAAATCCAATATGGTGGATAAAGACAGGCATGGTAGCCTCGATTTCGAATGAACCAATCATATTGTAGAACTGTATTCCTATATACATGCGATACATTTCTATCAGAATGAAACCAAGTGCCCGTTCTAAACTGAAGGAAAGGAAGGACATTTTATATTATTTTTTTTATATAAAAAAACATATTTTTGGCACAAAAAAAATGTACACCCATATTCAGGTCCAAAATACGGGAAAAATACGGAAAAAAACGGGACAGTTGGCAGCTATGCCATGTGATAGTTAATACATGCAGTTGCTGATAGTGGAAATAATGGGGTTTTGGGGGGCAATTCGGAACTGTAATTTTCAGGTTTTTCCGAGGATGATACTGATGTTAGAAATGTTGACAGTGACAATGAATTATCATCTTTATCCAGTATGTCAGAAATTAATCAGATAATGAAGACTGCAGTGAGGATATGGGAGCTATGTGCCCAAGTCATCAAATTCAAAGAATGCATTGGTCCTACTTTTGTTTTGGATGAGGAGAAAAAAAGGGAGATTTTTTTTCTCTCATTATTTTCATCTGGAATTAAATGAAAGAATTATGGCTGAAATTAACAATTATGCAGCAAATTGTATCAAAGGTCTGACAATGTTTGAAAGCAAAAAGGCAGCATGAGGTGTCCATAATGATAACATGCAACCAGTGTGATGTTCATCTTTGTCTAAAACCTAACTGCTTTGATAAATATCACCAACAGGTACTTTGGAACTAGTAGAACATAATGACCAATTAAACATTTGTAAATAATTATTCATACAAATCTGACATACAAGTTTGCATAATATAGTCATATTTTGGTGTTAGAAAAAGCGTTCTGTATTCTAGTGGAAGCCAGAAAGACGGATATCATTTGGCTGCATCTGCATCAGGCTCTGGTAGCCAGCCCCCAAACCAGTTTCAGTAGTGGTTCCAGCAACTTGGCAAAGCAATGGGTCACTAAATCAGTACTAGTAGTTCAAGTGTTAATATGCATGAAATGTGCTCATCATCAAATTCTCTTACCACTTTACAATATAAGCTGTATTTCAAGTTTGATCAAAACTGGATCAGACATGCCTAGAAAGTTTAAATAAGCTCAACCAATCAGATCCAGGTTCCCCTCAGTATTATGTGTAGATCTGGCTTAATATCAAACTTGTCCAAGATCTTCATGGTTCAAGATTAAATTCAACAGCTTTTGCTATCTGTTCCAAGTTTTATCAAAACTGTATTAAAGAAAACATGACTTTCATATCACAGTGTCATACTGTTTCTACATTTTCATCCATAATGGGGTTGATTGTAAATACCTTCTAATATGGAAAAAACATGCAAACCATAGTTTGCTGGTAAAAGCAAATGCATCAGGACTCAATGAAACACACCCTGTCAGTTTTTTAAAAAATCTTCACTATACGTCCTATTCTGCAAATTGAAAAAAAAAATTTAAAAATTTATATTGCAATATTATCTTACCCTTGTCCTGGTCTGTAGTCTGAAGTGTAACTGTTACCATGCTTCGATGTACCAGGCTGCAAAGGAATTCATACAAGATACACAGCTTGTTTCTGAGAGGAGAAGCAATGGCTGGTTAACTATCACAGCCAATCATATTTTGAAATAATACAGTATCCATTATTCTTGTAATTTATCAATTATAACACAATGTGCATTCTGCTTGTGATATTTTATCAATCTAAACATGGGGTGTATACTGCTTGTGATATTTTATCAATTTAAACATGGGGTGTATACTGCTTGTGATAAATTTGAAAACTAAATTGTCAAATAAGTAGGTCACTTTGACAAAATGAATAGGTCAAGATTCCATCTTTTCTGAAAGATTCATCTTTTCTGAAATTCAACTTAAAATATTCACTGAAATGCATTAATTTTGAATAAAATTGCTTCCAACAGCATTTAGTAGTACATGTTCCAAAAGCATTAAAAAAGTCAAATAAATAATTTAGTCCATACATGAAATTTTCACAACTGCTTTTGTTTACTGTTTTAAGAGATGCTAGCCTGCTGACAAATTTCTCAAATTATTAAGACAATTGATATACACTATACCACGATATGAAGTTCTACTTAGACAATAGGTATACAATGCACCACATCATGAAGGTCTACCAAGACAACAGGTATGCAATGCACCACATCATGAAGGTCTACCAAGACAACAGGTATACAATGCACCACATTATGAAAGTCTACCAAGACAACAGGTATATAATGCACCACATCATGAAGGTCTACCAAGACAATGGGTATACAATGCACCACATCATGAAGGTCTACCAAGACAACTTGTATGCAATGCATCATATTATAAAGGTCTACGAAGACAACAGGTATGCAATGCACCATATTATGGTCTACGAAGACAACAGGTATGCAATGCACCACATCATGAAGTTCTACCAAGACAAAAGGCATGCAATGCAGCATATTATGAAGGTCTACCAAGACATTAGGTATACACTGTACCACATTATAAAGGTCTACTAAGACAACAGGTATACACTGTACCACATTATAAAGGTCTACTAAGACAACAGGTATACACTGTACCACATTATAATGGTCTACTAAGACAATAGGTATACACTGTACCACATTATAAAGGTCTACTAAGACAATAGGTATACACTGTACCACATTATAATGGTCTACTAAGACAATAGGTATACACTGTACCACATTATAAAGGTCTACTAAGACAATAGGTATACACTGTACCACATTATAAAAGTCTACTAAGACAATAGGTATACACTGTGCCACATTATAAAGGTCTACTAAGACAATAGGTATACACTGTGCCACATTATAAAGATCTTATAAGACAATAGGTATTCACTGTACCACATTATGAAGGTCTACTGAGACAATAGGAATACACTGTACCACATTATGAAGGGGTACTAAGACAATAGGTCTACACTGTGCCACATTATAAAGGTCAAAAATGGCAAAAGTATATATATATATATATATATATATATATATATATATATCAACCACATTATGAAGGTCTACTAAAACAACAGGTAACACTGTACCCCATTATAAAGGTCTGGTAAGACAACAGGTATACACTGCATCACATTATAAAGGTCTGGTAAGACAACAGGTATACACTGCACCACATTATAAAGGTCTACTAAGACAATAGGTATACACTGTACCCCATTATAAAGGTCTGGTAAGACAACAGGTATACACTGCACCACATTATAAAGGTCTACTAAGACAATAGGTATATACCATACCACATTATCAAGGTCTACAAAGACAATAGCTTAATAATAGTGGAACTGTGAGCAATGGCCCCGTCTGATTAAAATCAGGTCTCCACCTACAGTATACACTCCACCAGGTACCCACATTATGTAGGTCTGTGGAGATCATATTCATTCTAGATACTGGTGACAATTTACTGAGAAAGCAACTTCGATGAAATTACAATTATTGTTCATGATTTACATAGTATTGCATGTAGTAGAAATATTTCCTTGCCTTATTCATACGTTTTTGAACATGTAGATCATTGAAAAGCATGCAAAGAAGCAGGATCTACTTACCGAAATCAAGGTCCGGAAACTGAAGAAAAAAAAACAAAAAAACAGTCATATGTATAATGGCTCATATGGTAAGTGATATAGTAAGTGTGAATATCTGCACAGTTTTTACCAGTCCTCCATGCAGACACTTGTTTGTCACCTGAATGGAGGTTACTGACCTATGGATCTCTATGACCTAACCCTTGAAAAAGATATGCATCAAACTAAACTTACAGTGCAGAAACCATTATTTTCCTTTTTGACTTATAATGATTGTAGCCTTTGATATTCAGACCCAAAATCTGTTGGGTTTTTTTAATTACCCCTAAGTGCAATCTACCCACAAAAATTGCTTAAGGAACTTACTCTTGAACAAAAGCTATTCTGCAAAACCCAATTTTGCTTTGAGCCATAATGACCCAAATCTTTAAAACTCTTGACCTAAAAAAAAAACAGGCCCCTTCCACACCTTAAATGCGTGACCATCACAATCTTTTAAGACAGGTGGTCTAGAATTCAAGTTATTATGTCTCTCTCTCTCTCTCTCTCTCTCTCTCTCTCTCTCTCTTTCTAAATATATATATATATATATATATATATATATATATATATATATATATATATATCAAATAAAGGGAAACAACTCTTATCAGTTAACTCCCTTTCTTACCCCATTGGTAGCAACTATTCAATCCAGTTTAAACCAATTCCTTTTATTATTACTTGAGTGGCACCTTAAAGGATGCTTACATTGCGGGGATGGGTGGGAGGATAATGTGATCAGGTATTATAGGAGAAATATAATTAACTAATACATGTGCTTTCTCTGTCAAATACATTACCTGATCACATTACATTAATTAGGACAACAGGTAAGGAAAAGGAAATGCTGAACATCCTACCTCTACCTGTGTCACCTGGTAGTAGCATCACTGTTCACTAAAAGCATGAACTTATCCTAATGTCAGTTTAGCACAACAATAGACAATTTGTTTATATACATGTGGGAATCCGCACTTGATTATTGTCCCGCGATCAAAAGTTTTCTAGGTGAATTCAGCAAAGCAGCAAATTCATGTCTGGATAACGGTTGTGCTTTCATGATGTGCAGCTACTACTAACCTAGAAAGACTCAGTTCTCTCCTTAGCCAGGGCATTTGATGCAAATGACAGCTAAAGAAGGCAGACTGGGGACAGCTAAAGAAGGCAGACTGGGGACAGCTAGAGAAGGCAGACTGGGCATTCCATTCAACCCACTATGCCATGTCCCGAATTTTAACATTACATTCAAGGCAAGGCTTATGGAAGCTGCTCATATATCATGGGCTGAAATGCTCATTAATGTACCTGATCCTCTGAGAGCTAAGAGTACAATGATTTAATAATTCCCTTTAGCCATGAGGCTAGTGCTTATGGGGTTATGTCCTGCATTCCTGCCTTCAGCGGTAGGTATACTCTTTTATAGTTGATGTGTATACTGTTCAAGCATCTCAAGTAACAACTGAAGGTACATACAGGATCCTGCTGCTTTGCTTCTCTCAACAGACTGATCAAGAAGAATGAACTAATATTTATTGTTGGTTGACTAGCGACAACAAGCTGTTCTTAGGAAGGAAGCATGTTGTGTCATTAAAATGACTGAACCATCAGAACAGAACTGCATGTAGTTCAGATCTATAGATATCAAATAAAGCTAACTCATTCTGCATGTTAAAGTTAGTGTTATCGTAAATTGCAAGACAGACAAGACAGTGATCAGTTTCAACAAAACAGATTTTCTCTGATGAATTTACAAAAATAAAGAAATTGGTCAGGGACCACTGTTGCAGATGGGAGGCAATGCCTCCATCTCCTATCAGCCAGTACCTTCTTTCAGTTTAAATTTAAGCAGAAGTGACGGAGACCTTTTGAGGGACACCACTAATATAGATCTCAATTCCACTAATTGCCTGATAAGTCTATGGAAGTGCATCAGTACTTCTATCCAGCTGTTTGACAACCAGTGATTAGAAGAGATGCTATGCCAACAAGTCAAGCATCTGCTATGACCAAACCAAGTGAGAATAAAAGGACACCTCAGGGATATGGTTAATAAGGAGACCCCAGTGTCGAAACACTTTAGCCAACCAGGCCACAACATAAATTGTGTTCACTATCAGATAAGAAATATCATTCAATCAGATCCAAAACTCTCTAGTAGCAACATTTATCGAATAGATTGAGAACTTTATTGGATACACCAATTACATACTCTAAACTTGTAGGAATCAACATCTCTGTTTAAACAGAAATCCAAGCAATTCTAACCTCGTGCATGACATCTGCTTCAGCGGCTCAAACTTAGTCAAATTTGGCCTCATTAAAACCGGGAGAAAGCCCATTTGGGAATATTGGTAGTGAGCATGGTCTGGATGTCAAAACTGGAAATCAGGTTGGTGATTACCTTGTTATGGCCAAAATTATCTCTTGCATTAAGTCCAAACTTGTATGAGATCAAGGAACAGTAATCCTTGATTGTGATTGGGGTCAACTTCATATCTTCAAGATAAAGAAGTTCACCACCAGGGAATGGGTGCTAAGAGTGGGGTGACATCGGTCATTGACAACACATGATATCCCCTTGCATTTCGCTCCAAGCGGATAATCTTCAGCTGTTGCAATCCTCTCCATGATTGAAGCTCCAATCTGCTTTTTGTCAAGACATCCCTGAAAGGGCCTGGAATGAAGGATATGGAAGGAATAGTGGTGATCTCAACAGCTTGAGCTGAGTGGGGGTTGCTATGACTTGTTTGGGTCTGTCATGAGCAGATCATTGATCCAATATTCATCTTAATAGGGCAATCAGAGCTACTGCAGTCTGTTCCACTCATTTCAATAGAGGAAAGGTGTGTGCCCCCATTACCAACCAGAAGATTAAAAGAACAGACACAACCCATGCTTTGGGGGTCGGGGAAAAAATATCAAATCATCAGACACACAACTCTGTAAGAAGCAGTTGTTTTCTCTTGATACCAAGTTAGCCAGGTCACTGAGATGTCATTAACGTCAGACTTGAATATTACCTGATATATGAAGTACCCATAAAGGTATTCTCTTACCATGTAGAAAAGGTCTAATGATTCCTCCCCATCACCACAACTGAACCATTCTTTCATGAATATGTTCTATACACATGTGGACGTCATTGAGAAGGCTTTCATTTCCAAGAGGTTAATATCAAGAGCCTTCTCTTAAAGAGTCCACATTCCACTTACCATCGTAGGTCAGTAGTAAACATGTCCAACCCACACTGAGTACACTAAGGCACCTAACAATGTCTTGTTTGATGCCTTCTCTGAAGCAAGAGCTATACTTCTGATGTATTTGGGAGAAAGATACCATTTTCATCTGTTAAGAATCTAGATGGACAAAATGTAAAGAAGAGGTAAGGTCAGCTTTCTCTACACTGATTATCCACCACACAATGAGGGAAGTAAGGTTGTTCATATTGTGAACCAAAAACCAAACTTACCGAATGCTTTTGTGGTGTGTTGTGCAGGAAAATCACTGTCAATGTTAATTTTACCTCCCTGTGCCATCACCAGATGTCTCTAGTTTTTAAGCTGAGTGATATACCAACAAGTATGCTCGCATTGTGGAGTGGCTGGGAGGGTTTCTAGGTAATGTGATTGGGTAAGTATTCTAAGAGAAACATAATTTACTTAAAAATTTGTCTTCCCCTTCAAAAACATGTTCTCCCAGTCACTTTATTGTCAGGAGACATCATCTTGGCCACCACCAATGAACCCAACAGATTCAAATTTTGAAGGCTGACTCTGCATGCCAACCAAACAGCTTCTGTTATGTCTTGAACTGAAACATTATGTTCCAATGTGAGGGCTGCAGAGACTGCTCTAGTTTCATGAGCTGATATCTCCATGAGGTGACTGATCTTTTGAGTACAGAGTGTGTAAACCCACTTCAGCCACAAAGCTTTTGCTTGAAGGGTTATACTCTGCTTCCTGGCTTTCACAAAAAGGAGAAAAAGTGGCTTGCATGCAACACAACTTGCCTCTGTGTGCTTCAAGTAGAACTTATGGCAGTGAACAGGGTCTTGCATGGCCACTGCTCTCAATGTGTCTATGGAAGAGAAGGAATGTACAATGACACTCTGACTGCTGACTCATGGGAACCAATTTTTGGTCACAAATCCTGGTTGTGTCAAGAGGACCATCAAACCATCTTATCTGAAATGAAGATAGTTTGGGTCAATGGAAAGGGAATGTAACTAGCTCATCTGCATACTGAAACAAATGCTATCAGGAAACATGTTTTGCATGATAATGGTTTCAGTGAAGTGTGCGCTGAAGGCTTGAATTTATCTGAATTAAGCCAGGTTAAAACCCTGGACTGATTCCATTTTGGAAACAGGGTGAGGGATTTTTGGTCAATTCAAATCAAAATTGGCTAAGAGGTTTGAAAAGATCTTTATCATGAAAGATATTGCATCTACCATAATGCTGGAATGCATCAGATACCATGAAACTGTATCCCTTGATGGTAATTGTGAGACAACTAAATGATTCTACTGTATTCACAGTTTGTTTGTTGTGGTGCTATTCTGCATCTTCAAAGTGGTAGAAAACAGATCTTGACATCACCCATGAGACCAATAAAAAATTCTACTGTATTCTGTTACGTGTCTACACTCATACAAAAGTAACAAAGAAAAGAGTGAAGCCAACAAGCTTTGTAAAATTTAACAAAAAAATTTATTTCCCTAGAAAACAAGGTAAAAATAAGAAAAAGGACTTACAGTTCATGAATCTAATCCAAAATTAATCCTAGAATTAATAAATGTAAGTCCTATCACTAAAAAGTTCTAAGTGAATTACAGTTCGAATCCCGATGAAGTTCCAAGATGGAAGGCGATGACGTCTTCTATAATCTGCTTTGTGTTGTCGTGTCAACAGTTCCTTGTTGAATCACCAAGAATAATATTCCAGTTTGGAATTCTGAATAATTTCCAATAAACGTCTTTGTCCAAGAATTCTGATGAGCATTAGTATTTCCCGGGGCAAATAAACTATTAATTCCGAAAAAAAGAAAAATTCAAATCAAACTGGCAACAACAAAATACCTTTGTGCTTTGAAGGTATGAATTACGACTGAATAAAATCACTACGTAACGTCAGTGTATGTGTGTGTGTGTGATTTGGATTTTTAACATAACTTTAACAATTTTTCAGCCATATTGCTACGATGTATGCAGTGTGGCAGTTTATAGTGATGCCTAGCACTGGGGCATCATGCCGCAGACATGTAGCATGATGTCCCACCCAGTAACATTATCCTGACACCAGGCCGACCAGTCCTAACACTAACCTTTTAATGCTGAGCGCCAAGCGAGGCAGCTGTTAATACCATTTTTGTAAGTCTTTGGTATGACTCAGCCGGGGATCGAACTCACAACCTCCCGCATCCGAGGCAGACGTTCTAACCACTAGGCCACCGGAGCGGTCATGAAACGTCAGTTTTAACCCTAACTGAAATGCAGAAAGGATCACCTGATAGGGTCACATGATCACTTCCTTTCAAGCGACGTAGAAACATTACATGCCGACTATCATGTATGCTATGGATGAATTTGATTCTACTAAATAAATCTTACTATAAGATCCAATAATACAAAAAAATTAAAAAAAGGGTTGTTTACTACAAACTTGAAATTGGCTCTGAATCTAGGTCACTAAAAGATACGTTTCTACTACTGCATGTTTATCAGGTCAAAATAAACTGCACTGAATTTTCTGGAAAAATGTCAGATCCAGTGAATAAGGTTATCATTACAATAACACGTAAAGAAATAAAAATAAAATAAAAAATTTAAAACAAACACACAAGTAATTAAATTAATATACATAACAATTCACTGATGCAGTATATTCTGGTACAGTTTCTACATTATGGGTCGTGAGGGCATCTCGACACACTCCACGAGACTAATCATGAACTGGATCTGAGGTGTAGTGAAAAGTGCTCATTTTTTGCAGCAATTGAGCTGCTGTTTAAACTGCTGTAACAATTATTTTTTGTACCCAAGTGCTTTCCAGGGGTGGGGGTTGGATTCGGAGGTAGCAAGGAAATTATTCTGAAACATGGCAATATTCTCAACAGAGTCCTGTAACATGTATGGACTTCCAATGAACAAGGTAAGCATTATTCTCAACAATCCTGTAACATGTATGGACTTCCAATGAAGAATGCAATATTCTCAACAGAGTCCTCTAACATGTATAGACTTCCAATGAACAAAGTAAGCATTATTCTCAACAGAACATCCCTTTCATTAAAATGAAATAATGCATGCCCTGAATCAGTGCTCACCTGATTAGGCAAGTAAGTGGAAAATTCATTCAACCACCAGAAATTACACCCACCATTTAGAGTTGGATGAATACATCTTAAACCTCTCCACTGTGACCTGGACCTCTGACATTTTGAGACCAAAATCTACATGCTTCTACCTCAATACAAATGGAAGCAATCTACAAAGTTTGGAACTACAGATGGCAGATAAATGATCAGAAACGAAATTGATAACAGAAAAATGGACCAAGAGCATACAATTCTACACTCTGCCTTATCACAGGTGTATAATTAAAGCACCTACCAATGAGTTTAGCTAATCCTCAAATAAAGCTAATTAATTTTGGACAATGTTCTTGTACTAGTTTGTTATGTACTTCTTTCACTTATATCAACCTGAAATCAATGCATTTTTAAACTTACTGTATTAAAAAGAATTGGTAAGTGACTACACTACATATTATGCATATAATTAATGATAAGCTTATCAGTTTAAGATTTCATTGACGAATAATATCAATTTATATACCCATTACAACACAAATAGTTTTACTTACAATAAAACAATAAAATTGATTATTCCCCAAAATATATCTGGTATTATGGAAACTCTCCATAATGTCTGAGAATCCTTCACTTGGCCTGAAAGGGAAAATAAAACACATAAAAATGGCTATAACGTATCATCTGCAGCAATCTTTTTATTAACCTTGCTCTGTCTCTCTTTCAGACAGATATACTCTGGGATAAGATAATATCAATTATTATTGATCAATCAGACAGTAAATATTTTGTCATCACTGTACAAAATGGTGGACATTAATGTTAGTTTTACTTCTTTTTAATAACCTGTTATGCTCATCTGCAGAGTAATCATATGAAAGTATCAATGGGCGAAATCAAAAGACAAAGAATGGGAGACTTAGGAATCAAAAGACTAAGAATGGGAGACATAGGAATCAAAAGACAAAGAATGGGAGACATAGGAATCAAAAGATTAAGAATGGGAGACACAGGGTGAAAGCTCCTGTACACAACACAAGCTACACAATCCAACAGCATAATGGAGTGGTGTGCTGGAAAATGGAGATACCACACAAAACTTTAACAGGAAAATGTCAAAATATATAGACATGAGAAAACAAATTTGTAACAAATTTAATTACTTAGCACAAATTCAATCAAAATAGTTAATTTTTCTGCATCTCATGAATGTTAAGCACAAGCCATACTTCCTATATGAAAAGCTGTTGTGGCTGAGTGGTCACCATCCCAGAACAGCAACAGAAAGGATGTGGATTCAAACCCTATAATCCAATCAGCTTGGATCAGCTACTGTACTATGTCCTAAATAACCTACATGTGCTTGCACTGCTGTACAATGAAAAACAGGAGGTTTCAAATCATTCATGTATTGGCAGTGTCAGGAGGTTTCAAATAAGGCATGTAGTGGCAGTTTCAGGAGGTTTCAAGTCAGGCATGTAGTGGCCATGAAAGGTGTCTAATCAGGCATGTACAATGTAACGGTTGTGTCAGGTGGTTTCAAATTATATGAAAACTTTCAGAAGAAACAATTCAGGTGACAGTCAAATATTGGAAGCTCAGTTTTAGCAATGTGATTGTCATTCTCTAAAATAAATTTTTGGAATAGCACATTATCTGGGTGGTTTCAAAGAGAATGAACTTGTATTGTTCTTTCACAAAGTACATGTACAGTAGCCATCAATTTTTTGACATCTTGTCTTCAATTATTTTTTTTAGTAATAACATCAGCATACTGTTATGTATATCTATATTTTCTATAACTTTCGGTATATGATTTTAAATATATAATTTTTATTCATGGTTGTAAACTGTATAGAATATTTTTTGTTATAAATTGTGTGCGTAATTTTGCTGTTAAAAATGCAAACTACAAAGGATCTATACAAAGGTGTTTATGTACATGTTGACAATTAGTAAAAATAATCATAATAAAAAGACTTAAAATGGTGCCAAAGGCATATTTGCTCAGAGACTAATGGGATATGTTAGTTTCAAGAAGAATTCTGTGGATTCCCATTGGATACACAGGGTCGTGTCAATATGGGCAGAATACAAGACAGGCCTAATTTAAAATTAAAGGGGCCCCTGGGTGTCGGGCTATCGGACTTCATTACTCACACTCCAGTTCTTATCTTAAGCAAAATTCCTGCTAAATGATGTATGAAACCCAAATTTATCATCCTTGGCTATCAGATTTTTTTTTGCACTGGACATTTTTTAAAAATATCAATTACTATATCCAGTTCCAGATCAAATTGATAAACCACAGCAGTATCCAGAGTAAAGATTTCTTAAATTAACATAATGTGGGATTGCACTCTAAAAATTTAATGTAGATACATGTTACAGCCAGTTATGTAGTACCACAAAATAGTATACAGGTTCAGCTTCGCTCGCTTTTTGGTCGTTTATCAATGTATTACCATCTACATCATCTTCATTATTTGCCTCAAGAGGTTCCCACAGTTGGTCAACCATTATGAAGGTTACAGTTTCTAAATATATGATTTTTTTTATCACGACTAGTTTTCATACTAACTTTTATTAAAGCATACTGAACTCTTCTTACTCCCACCCCAACACAATGACAAAGCAACTCAAGAACAGTTTAACTATTCCCTTTTTACCTCCATGAGAATTCCAGTGACCTTACATTAATTCATAAAGACAAAGAATTTTGTCCAGTACGAGTAAAGCAGGTTTTGGAATCAAATATCAAAACTAAAACATATAATTTATTATATAAGATGAGACTATAACTGCTTTGACTCCACTCACCGTCCGAAATGTAAACCATCTTTGCTGACGATAACTTCCGGTTTCTTTAATCCGTATCTATTTAGTCTGGTTCACAGACCTTTCGTATCTACTGTTTAAATATATAACAGAGATAGGTAACCAGTCTATTAGCAATTGCTCCTCATTTTGGAATAGGCCATTTCTCCGAAAATTTCATGAACTTGAATTCCACATTGATGCGCACATTCTCGAGAAATTACATGGTCGAGAAAGTCCGTCTTTATCAGACGGCTTCTCTCTCTCTCTCTCTCTCTCTCTCTCTCTCTCTCTCTCTCTCTCTCTCTCTCTCTCTCTTGGATAAGGGACAAAATACAGGAAAATGGGAAATGTGGAAAGACAGAGCAGCAGGGAGACTCAGCAGACCAGTTAGTCGGGCAAAATAAGGTTTATACGAAGGGGTCGGGTGGGAGGCTGAACAGACAAAATATATTAGGTCAAAATAAGGCTTATAACAAAGTTGGCCAGAGTGCGACAGGTTTCTACCCCAGCGAGATACCCAGCCTTATTCCTTGATTCATCTCGCCGACTGAGTCGCTGTGTCGCTGAGTCGTCGACTGGGTGTCCTGTGATCGCCGACTGTGTCGTCGACTGAGTCGCTGGATCGCCGGGTCGCAGACTTGGTAGCTGAGTCGCCGACTGCGTCGCTGAGTCATCGACAGGGTCGCCGACTTGGTCGGCAGAGTCGCAGAGTGAGTCGCCGATTCGTCGACTGTGTCGCTGACTTGGTCGCAGAGTCGCCGACTGGGTCGCAGGGTCGTCAACTGGGTCGCAGACTTGATCGCGCCTCGTTACTCGATCAAGATGCAGACAGAGGCAAACAGTGCGAAATGATGAGAGAAGAGATATCTTCAGTTAAAATGTGCATTGTGGCAAGATTTCCACGTCTGTTGGACGAGCCTTGTAGCGCCATGCCCGGTCTTGTCCGGCGAACTATGACCAGATGTGCTTGCTGCGGCGGGTGGTTATACTGCTTCACTTGGAAGGGAACATCTTCACACAATACCGCTGCATAATACACCACAATTGCAGCCGCAGTTGGCACGTATTTATACCCAAGCCGAATCATGTGACCCAAAAACTAAGACGTTAGCCAGTGCTAAAAAGCCCGCTAACATTTAAAATCAAACATAAACTATAACGAAACGAAAATTACTGTCCATGGTTTTTTCTCATTACACAATAATATGTTAAAGCGTGTATCTGAGCCCCCATTTGACATGGAAGCGCCCGTCCTCAAGGATGAATCGGTGCGTGATTAACAGTATTATTCTTATGATGCACGAGTACCTGACGCACGTGGAAGAATCGAACTACAAGTTTAGGATACAAGCAGATATTTTTTGCCCGCTGAGGCATTTATTGTGATTGAAGGTCAACTTTTAAAATCAGATAATTCAGCGTGTGAAATTGGAGATCGGGTTGGTTTTGTTAATAATGGTGTTATAGCGTAGTTTAACAATGCCACATACATGACTGACGGAAGAAATACTGAATCATGTGTCGAAAGCATCGACGTTGCTACGACGATTTTCGGGTTAGCACGATACAGCGATGATTATTCGTGGTCCGTCAATGATGTTTGCCAAAGATACCACTGTTCTCTCCAAGAACCGTAACATAACAATGAACGCCGCTGGAACTGTACTCGCATCGATGAATGAAAATTTCAACCAGGTATTCTCAGCACGTCGATCGATGTTAAGCGGTGATGAATTATTTTCATGTGCAATTCCACTGTCATACACCTTTGGATTCTGCCGTAACGTCAGAAAAGTTATCTTCGGTGCTAAACACATGGTGGTACTAGGTCGAAAAGCCACCGACAACGACGGAATCTGGTATCCAGCCGGGGTTGATAATGGTAAAGTAAGACCGACAAAACTTTCATTGTGGATGCCAACAATTACACCATAGCTGACTGAAGAACAGCGGCTGCTCTTTTTATGGATAGTGGTGGTAAATCAACGCTGTTATGGTTGACGATGACCACAGACAGTATTCAAAGTAATGCTGCTGGGTTATTCACATGGCAGGTAGCATGACAGCAGGGAGTTTCAGCACCACATCATGTATTCATAGTGCTTCAGGATAATGCCCGAGGAGATTGACAGGAGCCAAAACAAATGGTGTTTGACATGCTCGGGGTTAGTGAAGTTTCTTTGAGAATAAATGGACATCAAGAACCATCCGAAGAAGTGTTATTGAATTTTGATAACAATCATGTTGCACGTGCGTATCATCGTTTGATGACATTTATGGGGCGTGATCAGAATGTTGATTATTGGTTTGCAGATATCTCAGCAGGATTTCACAGCATTATATCCGATCTATTTATATCTGATCTATTATTTCTCACTGGAACACTTGGAATATTTCAGACAATCCTTCTTTGACATACATTTTCGATCTCGTGTAGCACGATTACCAGCTGGTGGTTGTAGAGCAATCGCTGTAATATTATCAGACAAAACAATGCAACTTGAAGGTGTTTGTGGACGAATGAGGGTCGTTGGTGCACCTATGGAAAACATGTAATTCAATAGCAAGCGATCCACAATTAAATCATACGTAATGTTGTATAAATGTCATATCAACAAATCAGTGTTACACTGATACCTGGTCAGACTCAAAAGCTACAATCAGCATCGAAGAAAGAATTCTGGAATAAAAATATTAGTGAAATCAACAGCGTTGCAAGGCGCAAATAAATTATCGCTGACAGAGTGTCAGCTCAGACACTTAAATGACGCTAGGAAATCAAAGACGGGAGCAGCAGAGAGGGTGGACCCTACAACTTTTTGGCTTAATTGTAGAGACCTTATTTTTTTAAATTAAGGGTTCTTACGAAGACTGAAAAAAAAGTTTTTGTCTTAATGATGAAAACTTCTCTAATTGACCAGATTTTTTCTGATTTTTTTCAAGTGCTGGTCACTACGCGTTTGTCGTCCACCCTCTCTGCTGCTATAAATTAAACAGCCAGTATAGATATTATCAATAATGAGTATTGGAGAACCACACTCAGCTAAATTAGCTCGAGGGCGACTAGAGGCAATTAAAAAATATCTACCTGTTCGTGATTCTGTTAAGCAACAACTACAATCGCGTCAAGAGTCTCAGGTGGAATTTACAGAAGGTACAGAAAAATTATTTAAACCGATTGTCGAACCAACGAAGAAAATTGTTGCAGCAACTGAGGCAACACAACGAGCTCTTGCAACATTGCCTGTTGATATTGCTGGTCGTATTCAAGCTGCTCAACCAGCTGCTGCTCAGCCTGAAGACGCTGAAGCACCAGTCCCTAAACCAAAAATGTTAGATAAATTTAATGAAAATGCTATTAATTTACTTATTGATATTAAAAACGTACAACAATTAGCTGATTTTGCTTTGGATAGTTTTAGTCGAAGAAGTAAATTAATGAAACCTGAGCACGCTAAGAATATTAAAACCAATAAACAATGGCAAGATGCATTATATCGCACAGTTATGGATGTTGAAAGAATTAAAACTGATGGTCCATTATATAAGCTTTATATTAATGAAATCGATGATTTAAAACAGTTAAGAAAACAAGAAGAAATGGAGAAAAAAAACAAAACATAAAAAGCAACAATCTCCAAAACCATTTGAATTACCACCAATATCATCACCACAACAATTTGAACTATCACCAATATTAACACCGGCTTCTAAAATAGAACGAAAAGTACGAGATATACAACAACAAACAGAAAAACGAATACAAAAACAACGACAACAAAAAACACCAAAACCATTTGAGCAATCACTTCGTGATTATCCAAAATTACCATCATCACCACAGATTAAATTACCACGATCACAACAACTACAACCAGCCCAAACAACAAGTAAGGAAGAAGAAGAAGAATTTCAAGACGATCCTGGCGCAACTGGAAGTGGTCTAGGAAGTGGTTTTATTACTTGTCCCAATAACGTTCTTGCTGATGTCGATCGACTAGAAATTCTCATTGGAGGAAAACGAGCTGGTAATAATTCCCCAGAAATCATTAATGAAGTAGCTGATTTTTGCAAACGATTATTTACAGGCGGTATTATGGATATTAATGTATATCGATCCCTCATTAATGAAATCGCCGATGATTATCATAGTGACTAAGTATGTAATTAGTGATAAAGTCACTTAATAATAATATGATCATGCACAATACTCGTGGACCTACCATGGTCAGGGTAATAAACTCTCGATTACCAGTATACAAAACGACCTACGGAGATGGACTAGGTGATATTGTTCAGGGTCTGTTTAGAAGAATAGCCCCAAAAGCAATACCGATTGCAAAACAACTAGGAATGAAAGCTATTGATGTTGTTCGTGAAAAAGGTATAGGCGCTGTTGGTAATATTGCTAGCAAAGCATTCTCAGCAATTAAAGATAGACTAGCACGATTAATACGCAGACCACAAGCGACCCGACCTCAACCTGTGAAATTGGCTAGCACTGAAGTGATGCCAGCAAATGTCAGTAAAATAATAAATCAAGCAGCTAATCAAAAACTAGCGGAGTTAGCTGATATCCCGATGTCGGAAAAGGAAAAAAAATATAACCGCTAGTCTGATAGCGGGAAGTGGTCTTCGAGTTAGACGAAGACGATAATAATAAAGATGTTTAAGCGCATATCTGACCCCGCGTTTGACATGGATGCACCAGTACTCAAAGATGAGTCTGTGCGCGATTATCAGTATTATTCTTACGACGCACGAATTCCAGATCAACGTGGACGAATCGAACTACAGGTTCGGGATACAAGTAGATATTTCTTACCCGCTGAAGCATTTATCGAATTTGAAGGTGAAATTATAAGGACAAATGATGTCGAATACGTCGCTGATATTAGGATTGGTTTTGTTAATAATGGTATTATGGCGTTATTTGACAGCGCTACGTACATGATTGATGGAAAAAATATTGAATCAATCCAGAAAGACGTTGATGTTGCTACAACAATACTAGGCCTTGCAAGATACAGCGACGATTATTCAAGATCAGCTGGTCCATCAATGATGTTTGTCAAGGATACTTCTGACCATCCTGATAGCAGAAATCATATTATTCGACAGCCAAATAATCGAGCTGTTCCTCCTGCTGCTGCTGCTGTTGAAGATCTACCTTTTCCAAAACCAGATTTCAACTTAGGATTTGCAGCGCGTCGATCAATGTTAAGAGATAATAGGAGAAGATTTTCATGTGCAATTCCACTGTCACATATTTTTGGATTCTGTAGAAATGTCAGAAAAGTCATTTTCGGAGCCAAACATACGGTTGTACTTGTACGAAAAGGCGATGATAATGATGCATTATGGAGAGCTATTGGTGATGCTGGTAAAGTAATACTAACAAAACTTTCCCTGTGGATGCCAGTGATGACTCCGTCAATATCTGAAGAAGACCGGTTGTTATCTTTTATGAGTCAAGGCGGTAAATCAACGTTGTCATGGTTAACAATGACCACATATGCTGTTCAGAGTGCAATTGATGGTTTATTTACATGGCAGATAGCTTCTCAGCAGGGTGTTTCTGCACCACGACACATATTTATTACGTTTCAAAATGTTGCACGAGTAAACTCGCAAATACATAGTCACATGATATTTGACAAACTCGGTGTTTCTGAGGTTTCATTAAGGATAAATGGACATCAAGAACCATCCGAGGATATATTACTGAATTTCGATCAAAATCATGTAGCACGTGCATATTATCGATTAATGTCGTTCATGGGACGTGATCAAAATATTGATACTGGTTTACAAATATCGCAGCTAGATTTTACAACGCTGTATCCGATTTATTACTTTTCACTAGAACATTTAGATTTAACCAGACAATCAGTAGTTGATATACATTTTCGAGCTCGTGTGACAATAGGAGTTATTGCTAATTACAGAGCAATAGCCGTTATACTCAGCGATAAATCGATGTTACTCGAAGGTGTTGGTGGACGAATGAGAGTTATTGATGCCCCAGTAGAAAATATGTAAATAAACACGTAATTAGATCGTTCATAATATTAATAATGTCATATCATCACGTTAGTGTAAGTCTGACTCCTGGTCAGATTAAAAAGCTGCAATCAGCATAAAAAAATAAATGTGGAATAAAAATATCGCTAAAGCGAGAACAGATGACCGGTGCAAATAAACTATCGTTGACCGAGCGTCAGTTCAAAAACTTCAATAATGCTAAAAAATCAAATAAAGGCGTTAAACTTAATCTTTCTGCGGGCGCCATCAAAAACATCGCTAAATCGGGTGGTATATTTCCACTTCTCGCAGCTATACCAGCATTAATAGCAGCTGCAGCCCCAGCTGTTGCAAAGGCAGCTGCGCTAGGTGCTGTTGGAACTGCTGCTGGAATGGCGTTAAAGAAAGCAACCGGACAAGGAATCAAAAAAAAAGGAAAGGGTCTAAGATTACCAGGGACCCCGTATTCGTGGTACGGAAAGGGTCTAAGATTACCAGGGACCCCGTATTCATACGGAAAGGGTCTAAGACTTCCCGGGACAGTTTACTAATAACACCCATGTCCAATTTTGATTTACTTAATGCTGCTAAGCAATTAAAAATAAAAAATTTCAGAGGTGTTTTTATGCGCGATCAATTACCAAAAAAAAAAACAAACAATATTGAAACCGGTATTATTAATCTCGATAAAAACTCTGGCCCAGGCATGCACTGGGTAGGATATGCAATTGATCCACGTGGAATTATTTATTTCGATTCGTATGGATTAGCACCACCAAAAGAATTTTTGAAGTACGTTACCGGTGATATTCCAATCTGGTATTCAACGCTACCAACACAAAAAATAGCGGATCCTCCAATATGCGGTCGTGAAACCCTCGCTGAGCTTGATGCTGTATCAAAATCAACAGCACCGCCTCATAAAGTCGTGCACGCGTTCACTACACTACGTCATAACACTTAAACTGACATCAGTAAATATAATGGTAGATATTTATGGAAGATCTACTCGTAAAGATAAGGAGAAGATCGATTTATCTAAATATGCAACTCTTGATCAGCTCAGAAATGAAATCGATGATTTATTAAATATCACAAGTGTGGATCAAAATGAAGTCGTCGTTTTTCAGGATAAACAAGGACGATTAAAAACGAGTAATATACAACTACCAGATGTACTTATACAAATTCCCAACGCGGTTGTTAATAATATCGTTACTTTCACTGACCAGGGTAAAATACAGGATTCCGGTAAATCGGTTAACGACTATGTTAAGAAAACTGGTGATGTATTTACCGGTGACATTATTATGTCAAGAAGAAAAATTACGTATCTTGGAGATCCAATCGCAGATACAGACGTAGCAACAAAAAAATACGTCGATGATCAAGAATCCAAGTACGTGTCGGTGCGCGGTGGTATAATGCGTGCATTTCTCGACATGAATAATAATGGTATTAATAATCTCAGAACACCAGAAACAGATTTCGACGCTGCAACGAAGAAATACGTCGACGATAGGGAAATTCCAATAACGACTTCGTTAACGACAATCAATGACGGGATTGCTACATTTAGAACTGAATATATTAATCATGTACAAACAATTCTAAATTTTCGTAGAAATGTAAACAGAGTTATTAACGAATTTTTTGGAACTCCACCAGTCGTTGACATAAAACTTACCGACATTAATATGAAAATCAACGATATTGTTAGTGGAATTCCTAATATCATTGAAAAAACGAATCTAGTAACAAAGTTACTTGCTGGAATGCCTCACAAGCAGATCTTCAACGTAGTATACACAGTAGCATCAGGATTAGGGGTATGGACACTGCAAGATAATAATCTCAAACACACCGCAGAAGTCACTGGCGTATACAGGCTGTCTATATTTAGCATAGCAAAATTCAGTATATTTACTACATTTCCATGGCGTCATTCAATCGATACTTTTTCTGGAGTTGTATCCGTCATAATAAATAAAGATGCGGAAGAAACATTTCTGCTGGAAGCATCTGATAAAAATTTAACCAGAGCGTTATACTGGTGGTGCTTGGAATTTGTATGTGAAACTCCTCAATTAGTTACCTAGATAAATATAATGAATCAAGAGTCATTTATCGATGTTCAACGTCACAGATACACTCAAGTATGTGAGTGTCAAACCAAACTAAAAAATATCATCGACGATTACACGATAAAGGTAAAAAAAATATCGTCGACGTATGGTTGTTATTGATATAATGGTATACTCGGTTTCTGCTGTTATTGCTGGAACTGGATTATTACTATCAACAATAACGATGACAGCGCCTGCAGTTGTAACAATTATAGTTTCAACGGCAACAACATGTGCAGGTATTTTCAGTATTATCTCTAAGAAAATATCTACGTGTACGAATGATAAACTAAACGAGTACATAATGAAAT
This sequence comes from Megalonaias nervosa, assembly GCA_016617855.1. Taxonomy (NCBI): domain Eukaryota; kingdom Metazoa; phylum Mollusca; class Bivalvia; order Unionida; family Unionidae; genus Megalonaias; species Megalonaias nervosa. The sequence goes on along the minus strand of JAECUM010027269.1, from coordinate 18,368 downwards.
TACACACAGCAACAGCCGCATACACTAAATTATGCTCGTATATTTCAGCGTATCTCAGTGATGGTAAAATATCTGATGAGGAGTTCGTAACGATAATGAAAACCTACGATGAAGCATTCATAATCGCTAGTGACAATAACGGAAAGATGGAGAATTAAATAATAACGATAATAATAATGTCAGAGTCGCGCGAATTACTTCAGCAGATCGTAGCTAATACAACACCGTCAAAAACTACTATGATATCATTAAGTTCAACCAATCCTGAATTTAGCGTTAACTTTCCAACCGCAATTCCAGCAAAGGAAATAGCATTAGCGCAATTACGAGTTTATCATAGCTGGCCTAATATTAGGTCAAAACCGTTTGGTGGATAACAACCAAATAATTCACTAGTATTTGCGAATAAAAATAAACCAGATGGAACACCTGATTGGCAAGTTGTTGGAATTTCAACGGGTAGTTATCAAATAGAACAGATTAATGATGAATTCCAACGCAGAATTAAATCTATCACAGGGAAAGAATCTAAAATAGCGTTCACTGTTCATGAACCAACATTATCAGCGGTTATTGAAATAAATTCTCCTGATTACCTCGTAGATATTTATCAAAGTTCGATCAGATCAGTGTTAGGATGGCCTGATGTTCCTCCTGACCAAAAATCTAATGGAATTCCAGAACCAAAAATAGAAGAATTTAAAACGAGTGAAGAAAAATTCATTAAAGACCCAGAATATCGAAAAATACGTCCATGGAATGATATAAATTTTGGATCTGATCCAAACGACGATAGATATTACTTTACCGATTTTGACGGTAAAAGGATCCCCAAGATGGACACACCAGTATTTACTATTTTCAAGACGCTAGAGAGGAGGATTATAGAGAATGTTGATGAAGAATTATTAAAAATTTTATTAGATCTTTTTAAACCCGAATACGATAAAACGTTTAATGATTTAAGAAATTTACTTATCTCATTATCTCAACATTATGATCATAATGTCAAGCAGCAAATAATCGAAACAATAAAACATTTAAATGGTATCTTATTCGATTTATACATCGCCAATCGAGGTATTATAAACACTGCGACTAAACTCGATGGAAATTTTTACACAAATCCAAAATCTAAACAAATATTTCTTGATCATTATAAAATAACAGAAAAAGATTTACAAACATTTGTTATACCAGATTTAAATAACGCTGAAATGAAGAAATCATTAAATGATCTTATTGAAGAATATTATCCGGGAGTAATTGAATCGTGGGAAAAAATAACCCTACCACTGCTTATACTAAAACACAATAACAATCCCTTTGGTGCCGGACGTCATATATCACCAGGCATTGTAAATATAACAACAACAATTGCAGTCAGTCTGGTATGTGATGTTATTGAAGGTAGCTATCAGGTAGATCTTTCTAAGTCTAGCCAGGCCCAGCAAGGGTACATATTATTCAGTTTTAGCCCGTTGGCACCTCCCGGTTGGTTAATTGTATCAGAACCAATTAATCCCGTGTACCTGCGAGTTCATAATCCGTTATTATCAAGGATACATTTTAAACTCACAGACCAAAACAATCGCATTCTGGACACGAGAAACGAAGAACTAAATATAAACCTGTATGTACGCTCATAGAGCGTTATCATAACAAAAAAAAATATCCGGATGTCTATAATACTGTATTCTTTGTTTACATAAAATCCGTGCACAATCGAAATCTTTTATCTAGAATGCTGTGGCTGCATATTGATTATTCCATAACGGCTGTGCGTAAAGTTATTTTAAGAACATCCGCTATATGAATAAATCAATATCCTTGGTTACGGCTTACGCATAGACTCAATGTTATACAGAATTATATATATTTTTTTGGAAACTAGAAATATAAAATTCCATTTTACACAGAAAACTGTGAGGTTTCAGTCCCTACGGACACGATATATATCGTTTTTCGTTAATTATTTAGTGATCTATCTGCTTTCTGTAAGCATCGCTGTTAGTGAAGCAGCAGCGCAAATATTTTATATTACTTAAATTCTACTGTATTATTGAGTCGAAATGGTAAGACGGTTGGACGTAGATCGAAGCTCTACAGACTCTCGCGTGTTCGAGTCTCCAAAAATGCTAAAGATATTATCTTGCATTTGGCGACTGATATTTTTTAATTGGGGGAAACCCGGAGTATTTCCTCGAAATCCACAACAGACAAAATACACTCTCCTATCATACATCCCTTGAGGGATGTACCTTTTACACTCCCCGGGGTTTTGTATGGGGGGAGAGTGTACAAAATCTGTTGGACGTAGACAAGATTTCCCCGTCATCACCATTTGTATATATTTCATGTTCATAGAATCATATGTCATCATTGTATATAACCATTATCATCATTGTATATAACCATATAATCACCTTCATTGTATATAACCATCATCTTCATTGTATATAACCATCATCTTCATTGTATATAACCATATATCACCTTCATTATATATAACCATCATCTTCATTGTATATAATCATAATCACCTTCATTGTATATAACCATATAATCACCTTCATTGTATATAACCATTATCTTCATTGTATATAACCATATAATCACCTTCATTGTATATAATCATTATCTTCATTGTATATAACCATATAATCATCTTCATTGTATATAATCATTATCTTCATTGTATATAACCATATAATCACCTTCATTGTATATAACCATATAATCACCTTCATTGTATATAATCATTATCTTCATTGTATATAACCATATAATCATCTTCATTGTATATAATCATTATCTTCATTGTATATAACCATATATCCCACACAAAACAGCTCCCTGACAAAAAATGTCATGGGGGCTAATTTTTTTTATATTAAATAAATACTTACTATATAATGAATTTTGAAAATATCAATGTCATTGTTTCTGCGATTAAAAAATTACAACATAACGGTATCAATGTATTTGATAATCTTAATACTGAAAAGATTCTATGTGATTTTGACTCATTACAACAACGAAAGAACGAGAACAGATTTACGTTATCCGCTGATTACAAGTTTATGAAAATTATCCAACAAGGAATGTTAAAGTCACTGGCAACTGTCACTGATGATCAAGTAAAATTGTTTGTACCTCTCTCAAACGTTATTAACAAAATCAAACTAGAATTATCTCATGGATACGAACAGAAAAAGATCATGAACTTTCGTATAAGACAGTTAAGAGAACACTGTGAAAATACGAGTGAAAATGACAGCGACAATGATGGACCATTGACTGTGATAATAGCTAAACAAAATCCTTGGGAAAATTAACATTCTGCTTAGTGTAATGCAACCCACACATACTGACAAGTATAGACAATCAGGATAGCTTTTGACATTAATTCGTATAAACGGATAACTACGATCATTATGCTTGACGGAGCGCTAAATCATTTGGTAACATTAAAAATACGGTAGACTAAACGTATTGAAACCTAATTTTTTGTGTAAATCTTTTGGAAAAAGTAGATCTTGTAATCCCGTCTGCCACGTATTGTACTGAAGGTGGTACTATGTCAAAATATTTGGCAGCAGAATTAATTGACTTGAACACAATTTCTTCACCATCTGCATTTACAGATTTAACAGGTCTTGCAAATCGTGCGCCGCCAGTGTTTCCAAACTTACAGTTTTCACTTTGCGTGATAATACGTAGATTTCCAAGTGAATTATCAAGTTTATTGCCGTTGATGTGGTCAACCACATACCCATCTTTGATTATTCCAAAAAAACACTCGTAGGTAAATCTGTGTGATAAATATCTTTTCTTGCCATTAGTAGTAAACGCAAGATAACCAGTATTGGTAACATTACCGATGGTTTTTTCAAGCTGCAGTTTCTAATCACGCCATCACGAGATGCTTCATAATTAGTAATGATTGGATGTGACACAAACTCATTTTGCTCCATTTATATATAATATTTATTTGTCTAAATCATTGTTTTTTGAAAATCTAGCCAGATAATCTTCTTCGGTTTATATAGGAGAGTCAGCGTTATATTTTTTATCGTAATATCGTTTCAACTCTCTGCATTTTTTACCACCGCATTGCGCACACAGTTGAGTCCTTCCCCTCACTCCAGCACTACACACGATACACGGTTTTGGTCCTAGACTTCCATTTCTGACGCATTGCATATGATAACTACAGTATTCATTCACACATGGTCTGTTACACGGAGACGTATAACCGATTTTTAACCAGTGGCAATGATTTGGTTGAATCATATACAAAAAGATTAATGTTCAATTAAATATATACTTGCCTTAATTATAATATGGAAAAATTATCCGCAATTGAACCCTACGCAACCAGATTCGATCTTGACAGACTACCCGAGTATAAACTCAGTATTTCGATGCAAGATCTAGCTTTAACGAATGTGGATATAACTAAACGTATCCGTGAGGCTAAGAAGGAATTTCGTGACGATGGTGCAGTTCATGCATGGTCAACTTTCAGGATAGGACATATCGTTAATATGATGAACGACAAACGAGGAAAAGTAATTATTAATCACCTTGATAATCAAAAATATTTCATTTTAATAAAATTTATTGTAAATACAGAAGAAGATATCTGGATTATTCGTGATAAGCGTGATCCAGTCCGTGTGCAGTCCGGGGGTAATATTGTTCTCTTAAATAACAGATCTAAACCAGGAATACTTACTGGTATTGATAAACCGTATTATGACAAATCGTACCCTGTAACTGCGGTTGTCTATGGAATATTTCCGCTGAATGATAAACCTAATGTTGCAGATCTCAAGCCAATGAAAATATCAAGAATAAACTGTGTAGCTGAGCGGGTTACAGAACACTTTATAAACGCGATACGTGGTAATGGTTTAACTGATTTAAGACGTAAAAAAATAAATGCCTGGGCAGAGTCGGTTAAAGATACCGGAGCGTCTATCAGCGACGTTGCTGAGCTAGAGAAAAAAATTAAGATTTCCAATAGCAGTGAAAACGTTAACCGGAGAGATTTTGTACAAACCGAAATATACAAAAAATGGAACTCCGATAGATATTATTGATCATAACGCGCACGCATGGACTAATGCTTTAACAATATTTCCACGAGATAGAACGGTTAAATTTTATGACGGTGATATCTTTGATTTTATTAAAAATATTAGTAAAACCGATCCTGTTTCTATTTGGTTATTTCAGAGTTCTGAGTATAATCATTACGATCAATTTGTACGACCCAATGGTGATATTTATCGTACAGAATCTCTCCATGAGGAAATGGAACATCTTGCGCAACGCCTTTGGCGTGAATATACTTCAGACGACGTCAAAGTTAGACAATTATTAAATAATTGTTTTACAGTTCCATCTGTAGCGGCTCATTTTGCTCAGGAGAAAAATTCATGGAAAATGACACGATCGGAATTTCTTGAAGATGTCAAGAAAAGTTGTATAGAATATGGGCATGGTGGATTATGGAACATCAAACACAATTACAATGATGTTATCTCGGTTGATATGGTAGCGTGTTATCCTGGGAGTTTTCTTGGATATGGAGAATGTTCTAGATACTTTAAGAGATTCGGACATCCTACACATGACATGACCAGGGTTGCAATAAACGGACCCTTACCAGATATTGACTTAACAGGATTTGCTCACGTAGAATCATTCGAGTTTAGAGAAGATCTCCATGCGATTACTTATATTTGGTTCGGAAAACATTTTTCAGAGCGACGTTGGGTTCCGATAGTATTATTGCGATATATGCTTGATGTTGGATTTTTAATATCGTTGAGAGTAACTGAAGCGATTATATCGTATAGTTCACAGAAGCAAGTTTGGTTACCAGAACCGGACAGATTTAATATCGATGATACCAGGAAAGAATTCCCTGATATTGATGAAGATCATGTCATTAAAATAAATAAATGCAGGAATGAGTACGATGAGAAACTTGCAAAAGATCTCGGCAGAAAAATAATCGGTAAATTTACTCAAGGAGGATCACATTATCATAAACGAACGTGTACAAGATTGATTATGGACGATGCTGAACTAGATTTTATAATCGCTGATACGATGAAGAAAAATACATTTATAAACAGATGTAACGCTTATTTATCAGATGGAACAAAACTAGGTACCATTGTGAGCTATACTGATGGTAAGTCACCGCAGATTACTCATTTAAGATCTTCGATGTTAGCGTACGTTTCGATAAATCTACTATCGATGATAAATAAATTTCCTCGTTACGCTGTCAGAGTCGCTACGGATTCATTTTATGTACACAAAAAATATAAAGATTTATTAAAACTCGTTAATGGTGAATGGGGGACATGGAGGATAAAACAAGAAAATATACTTAATTATTCTGAATCCGCCGATGTTGAAATTGCGGAGACATATTACAAAAATAATAATCAAATATTAAAGTCATCTGCACCATCTGTGTATGATCCTGTATCTAGGTATAAGACCGTTTATCTTAATGGGTGTGGAGGTTCAGGTAAAACAGCTCGTGCGATTAATTTATTTATAAATAATATTTCAGATATAATTGTTTTAACACCGACGCACAAACTTGCTAGAGAAATAAAACAACGAGGAGTAAAATCGTGTACTTATCATAGTTTCTTTAGATGGTGCGGAGATACATGGACTCCATCGCGGATGGGTGAAAAATATATAACTAAAATTATTATATGGGACGAGATATGCACGGTGTCGTTAGAAACACTAAAAACATTTCTTGAATGGTTATTGACAAAGAATACTGCTGTGATTATGTGTGGCGATAATGGTCAACCACCACCCTTTGTTGGACAGTCTCCACATGAATGGCTGAAAACATTTGTAGATTATTATGAAGAAATAAATGATGACCATAGAGCTATTGATGAGCCGCTAAAGGAGCTTAAAAGATTAATCAGATTACAGCCAGATCAAATACAATGCGAGATACTGCGTAAAGTAATTCCAGAGACAACTATAAATGATTTTTGGATTTTATATAGACCTGCTGATTTGATAGTCGCCAGTAGAAAAATAGTTCGTGATGAACTACAAAAGAAATTATTTACGTTACATAAAGAAAAATTTCCGGATCTACATGTACCTTTGTGTTATCGCCCAGCAGATACTCGACGACAGAATATTGATGTTGAAATACCAGGTGGAGACGTTGAAAATGTCCGAGTACAAAATCTTGTCTTGAATGATATCGTGTTGGTTGTTGTTGATGTCGTTGAGAGCGCGTTGAACATGGATAAATCGCCATGGACGTTAGAATACGCTATAACAATTCACTCGTCACAGGGATTAACTATAACTGATACTAGAATCTGGATTGTAGATGATCGTATTGAATGGTCAAATTTAGTCTATCTCGCCGTATCTCGAGTCAGGAGAACATCGCAACTGCGTAGGGTTATTGTAGATTACGTAATAACTGAAGAAATCAATATCGACATCAATAAAAAATTAGTCAGCTATAAACAGTGTGACAAAAAAATAAACGTGACTTTGATCTTGATGCTGACTTTATTATAAAACTAAAACAACAACAGAATAATCATTACGCAAGTTGCAACTGTAATATGTCATGGCAGTGTTTTAATCCAAGACAATTTACCGTAGACAGAATTAATAGTGATCTCGGTCATACACGTGATAATGTGATGTTGACCTGTCTTGAGTGTAATCGACGTCGAGGTTCTGGACGTTTACAAAATTGAGCTTGGTGGTAATTGCGTATCCTCAGGAATTACTTGCAATTGTTCACGTACAAATCCACGTTGAGGGGCTGTAGAATCTAGTCTGTATATTGGAGGTCTACCAGTGGATCTAACCACGCTAGAAATTTTATGTGTAGTCACGCTCCAGATAGGATCGGTTGCTCTTTTTTTACCACCTTCAAGTTCGCCAGGTTCATATAAATATCTAACTGTAACATTACCTAATACTGGTTGAGGTTGTTGTCCGTTATAGCTACGGGGTATATATATTTTTTGGATCGCATTAGAAGGTTTCATGGAAGTTGCACGAGTAATTTCATTATTCAACGCAGCTATCACACTCGGTAATCTTGCAACCCATTCACGAGATCTATCTTTGAGGTCAGTAGATATTTCCTTTGCATATTGGTATCCAAATAACCGCTCAGCAAGTGTTCTATTAAATCGTTCAACGATTGCCTGATCACGATGAATTTCAGTATGTCCTCGTCTGATTTTAACGTTATGTTTCTTCATCAACGATGATACTACTCCAAGAAATTCTTTACCAGGATCAACTTGTAATAACCGTGGCCATCGTAGACCACCACGTTGATAAATGCGTTCAAACGCAGATGCAACTTCAGATGCTGTCTTTGTTGATAATGGCTCCGCTTCTTTATATCTACTCGCAACGTCAACAACAGTCAATGCGTATTTGTACGTGCGCGATTTTCGTCCACGTGTTTTAATGGTATCGTGTGGTAAAAACAAAATATCTGCTTGATGAACTTCATTAGGAACGCTAACATCAAAATGCGCGTAATGAATTTTTTTAGGTGGACTTAGGAAGATTTGCCATATTGCCTGTCGTGCTAACCATGATGCAGCAACATCACGTGAAACTTTTGCTGCTTCGGCGAGTTTACTAATCGCTGCTTTACCTCTCCAGAATCCTCTCGGGGAATAATAAACAGATTCCATTATGATAGTTATATAATTAATTACCAGCTCCTAGCACTAGTTTACCTTTCATAGCAGTTTTTACTAGAAAACTAGCGAGAGATTCTCTGAGAGATTTATTAGGTATAGAATTTAACGCGTGAATCAATTTCACATCTGCGAGATGTCGTTGTTGCAAATCTATACTTTTATACGCGACATCATGAACGTGACACGCTTGATCAATCTTATTTACTGGATACTCTCCTGGTTTTGGTTGATCTTGGTTATCGAGTCTGATATCAAGTCGAGTTCCTGGACCACAATAATTATATCCGGGTAAATGTTTCTCACCAGGGTATTTAGCCCATGGAGTTCCTGGTAATTTTCCTAACGAAGCAGCGATATCACCCCCACCTGTCTTTGTTGGAATAAATTTATATTTCTTGGTGCCACATTTCACACATTTACCTGTAAGTGCTCGTCTTTTATTTTTTGTTGTTATTGTCGTTAATTCAGTAGTATCGGTAGGTGCTCTGCATCGAACACAATATAGAATCATATTATTAATTATATGGATATAATTGACTTTTCTGCGACACGAAAACAAGAACCAGTAAAGCACCATCCAGCGCTTCCGAATTCTATCAGAATGATTGTAATAGGCCCATCTGGAAGTGGGAAGACGCAATTATTGCTCAATCTAATAATGAGATGGCTGAAGTGGGATAAATTGTATTTGATAGCGCCATCTGTAGATGATCAGCGATGTTACGAAGTACTTAAAGATTTTAATGAAAACGCAAAATTGTTGCATGAAGACAATGTCATAGACTTTATTACTGATACTGATGAAGCACCATCTGTAGATGATCTAGATGGATTCATTAATAACCTCGTGGTATACAATGATGTCATGCTGGACAAACTATCAAATCCAGCTAGAATATTTTCACGAGGTAGACATAAAAACACAGACGTGATTTATGTTACACAGCGTTATAAACAAATTCCAAAAGTAATCAGGGATAACTGTAACGTTTTAGTTGTGTTCAACGGAGTTGATAATCATACGCTGCAAAATATTTATTATACTAGGTGTTCTGGGGACATGGACATGAACAAATTTAAAAATTTCTTTTCAAAAGCACAAGCTGCTCCCTTTGGTTTTGTAACAATAAATTTACATGATCCGAGGTCAAGATATCGTAATGGACTTGATACAATTTTTGGATAAAAACCATAGCAGCAGAGAGGGTGGACGACAAACGCGTAGTGACCAGCACGTGAAAAAAATCATAAAAAATCTGGTCAATTAGAGAAGTTTTCATCATTAAGACAAAAACTTTTTTTTTCAGTCTTCGTAGGAACCCTTAATTTCAAAAAATAAGGTCTCTACAATTAAGCCAAAAAGTTGTAGGGTCCACCCTCTCTGCTGCTACGGGTATTAGACTTGATGCTTCTGCGAATGCGATCAACGATACAATAAAGACTGGTGGCATATTTCCACTTCTTGCAAGTATACCAGCATTGATTGCCGTTGCAGCTCCAGCTGTTGCAAAAGCAGCTGTGCTTAGTGCTGTTGGAACTGCTGTTGGGATGGCATTGCAAAAAGCGACAGGACATGTTTTAAAGACCTCAAAAAAAGGGAGACGAGCTCTAAGACTGCAAGAATGTTACTCGTGGTACGGTCGGGGTCTAAGACTATCAGCAACGTTTCGATGAAACTTCCCATGTCCAATTTTGGTTTACTTGATGCTGCTCGGCGATTTAACATAAAAAAACTTCAGAGTAGTTTTCATGCGAGATCAGTTATCAAAACAATCTAATAGCATCGAAACTGGTATCATTAATCTCGATGGAAATTCCGGTCCAGGTAATCACTGGGTTGCCAATGCTGTTGATCCACGTAGTGTTGTTTATTTTGATTCATATAGATTGACACCACCAAAAGAATTTTTAAAATATATCAGTGAATCTGATAGCAGATCAATCTCCTTATTACGAGTCTATGTTCTTAAAATAAGTTACAGAAAAGAGTGAAGACAACAAGCTTTGTAAAATATAATAAATAATTTATTTCTCTAGAATACAAAGCGAAAAATGAGAAAAAAAGAACTTACGGTATTGCGAATTAAATCCAAAAATAATCCAAGAATTAAAGAAATTTGTTCTGGTAATAAAAAGTCCTGAATAAAACTCAGTTCAAGTCCCGAAGAGATCCAAATGTGAAGGTGATGACGTGTCTGTTATAGCCTGCGAAGTGCTGATATATCAACAGTCTCTTGCTGAATCACATAAATATTATTCCAGGATTGAATTCAGTATAAATTCCAATGAATGTCTTTATCCAAGAATTTTATCAGAGCAGTTTTGTATTTCTAGAGAAAATAATCACTTGAATTCAATAACTTGAAGAAAAATAAAATTCAGCCCAAACTGGTCACAATATAATACAACTTAGAGTGCTAGATGTTAAAGCACGACAGGTAAAATCCTCATAGTCATAAGATAATATAGTTCTCTGTTTGACCTCAGGTCACAATTAGCGTTTTCTAAAAACAACCATTACTTAATGGAAAATAACCTTCTAGAATGATCCAATGAGCCTTGCTTATTTACAACACAATAGCCTACACAATTCACTTAGGAATCTCCAAAACCCTGACCCTGATCAACATATTGGCTCCTTCTTGTTTATCTGAATAATAATGCTGATAATAAGCTCATACAAACAGAGAATAATGAAGTCATTATTAGTTGTTTACATAGATGAAATATTAAAAAAAATAAGAAAAAGGCCAATCAGGTCAAGCAGAAATGAACTCAGTTTTGGACGAGGTCAAGTCCAGCAAACAATGTTACATTACAACAACATGTAATGAAATTTTAAAAAAATTTAAAACTAACAGGCAAACAATTAAATTAAAGATACATAACACTTCCCCTCATAACGAAAAAGAAAGGTTTATACAATAAAGCTTTCTTTTTACTATAGGTCAAATATGCATGTGGTAAAAAAAACATAAGATCAACTTTTATGAATGACACAAAGTATACATGAAACAAAACATCTCTATACCAGTGAAAGTGCATCTGCTATTAAATTGTCTTTTTCCATGATGTGCCTGATGTCAATATTATATTCCTGCAACAATCAACTCCACCTAAATAAACTCTGATTTTTGTTTTTCGTCTTGCCGATGAAAGTGAGGAGGTTGGGATCACTAAATACAATAATCGGAGAAGGAGCTGAACTAATGGAAACTTCAAAATGTTGTAATGCTAATATCAAAGCCATGCATTCCTTCTCGATTGTGGAATACTTTCTCTGGTGCTTGTTTGATTTCTTGAAAAATACCACACTGGATGATCAACACCATTTTTATTTTCTTGAATCAATCCTGCTACAACCACAACAACACTTGCATCAACAGACAGTTTAAATTGTTATCTATATTTACTTTAATTGTTCGTTTGTTAGTATTAAATTTTTTTAATTCCATTATATGTTATTGTAAAGTAACTTTCTTTACAGGATTTGACATTGTCCAGAATTTCAGTTCAGTTCTGTTTGACCTGACTGTTATTTTTTGTTATTTCATTGACGTAAACAACCAATACTAAAAACATTGTATGTAGTTTCTGACCTCGTTTCAAAATCAGTGACAGTTTTGGTAAACAACTTTTTTAATATTTTTTTTTTATCCTTCTTAGAGTGAGAATCATTAAGTTAAGTCAAGGTCATACCTGGACTACGTGACAAGTAGCCATATATCAATTGATAACAAACTTCTATTTTTTCCAGAAGAATGAACTTTTGACCCTCATCCGGGAATCCGTTTTGCGTCTTAATTAGCGCATAACTGTTGTTTTTGATAGAAAGTTTGTTAGTCGGGCTCCAAACAATTGACACGTTAAGTTGTTATTATGTTGTGACCAGTTTGGGTTGAATTTTTCATTTTCTTCAAATTGTTGAATTCAAACCATTCCTTATCCCTGGAAATATATAAGTGCTCTGACAAAATCCTTGGATAAAGACATTTGTTGGACGTTATACTGAATTCAAATCTGGAATAATATTTCCTGTGATTCAACAAGAGACTGTTGGCACAGCGGCACTTCTCTGACCACAACAGACGTCATCGCCTTCCATTTTGGATTTCATCAGGACTCGAACTCAGTCTCGTTCAGGACTTTTTTATTACTAGGACTTCTATTTTTTAATTCTTGGATCATTTTTGGATTTAATTCGTAAAACTGTAAGTTCTTTTTTCTGAATTTTTCACTTTGTATTCAAGGGAAATAAATTATTTGTTAAATTTTACAAAGCTTGTTGTCTTCACTCTTTTCTGTTACTTATTTCAAGAGCATAGACTCGTAACAGAAAACTGGGCGCTCGTCCTTTGTTTTTTGAAATTGAAATTCCCCTAGTTTCAGAATTTTTTAAATCCCAAGCATTATTTTTCATTTTAGAAATCGTTAGGGAAATCAACAGGCTTTTTTACAATATCACCAAGAGTAGAGCTTTTTTTTTTACAATTCTACCCATCAGTGGTTGGAAATTTTGAAAATGGAAGTACGGCTAAAAAAGTTGGAATTAGAGATAAGACAGGTTCAGTTTCAAATAGAAATGATACAGATGGAAAGAGAGAGGGAAGTAAGAGAAATGCAAATGCAAAGAGAAAAGGAAGAAAGGGAATTTCAAATTAGGTAAAAAGAATTAGAGCTGGCAAAGGAAAAACACTCCCCTACTTATGATGCTTTAAGAAATATGAAGCTAGTACCCCTTTATCTGGAACAAAAATGTTGTTTACCAAAACTGTCACTGATTTTGAAACGAGGTCAGAAACTATATACAATGTTTCTAGTATTATTTGTTTACTTCAATGAAATAAACAAAAAATAACAGTCAGGTCAAACAACTGAACTGAAATTCTGGACAATGTCAGATCTAGTAAACAAAGTTACTTTATAATAACATGTAATGGAATTTAAAAAATTTAAAACTAACAAACAAACAGTTAAATTAAATGTACATAACAAAATGATTGACTGAAATTTGGAGCTATAAGAACTGGTGGACTCTTAAGTATGGTTTTTAACTTATTAAAAGCCGCCTGACATTTTTCAGTCCAAATGAAACTTGGTTTTCGTGTTCAATAAATTTGTCAGGGTTTAGCAGTTACGGAAAAATTGGAACAAAATTTACGATAATATCCAGCCATACCCAAAAATCGCATCAATTGTTTTCTACTGACAGGCACAGGGAATTCAGAGATAGCCTTGACCTTAGCATCTATAGGTTTAACTTGTCCATGTCCCACGATATGTCCTAGAAATGTTACATAAGCACGGCAAAACTCACTTTTGGATAAATTAATTGTCAAACTTGCATGAGTGAGTCTGTCAAAGAATTTCCGAATTGTCGCTAAATGTTCTTTCCAGGTGTCGTTGTAGATGATGACATCATCGATGTAAGCATCACAATTATCTAGACCACATGTAATCATGTTCATCAAACGTTGAAAAGTACTTGGCAAACCTTTCATCCCAAAAGGCATTACTTTATATTGATAAAGTCCATCTGGAATCATGAATACCGAAATTTCCATTGCCCTTAGTGCAGTTTGCCAAAATCCTTCAGAAGGTGAAATTTGGTGACATACTTGGCATTTCCAATTTTATCAATGCGGTCATCGATTCTTGGTAGTGGAAATCCATCTGTTTTAGTCACACTGTTCACCTTTCTATAATCAGTGCACATACGGAAAGTTTTATCTGGTTTCGGAACAAGTATACATGAAGAACTCCAGTGACCTTTACTCGGCTCTATGAAATCATTCTCCGGCAAATACTGAATTTCTTCTTTCAAGTATTCCTGTTTGAGAGGGTTCATCCTGTATGGGTGTTGTTTCACAGGTGTGAAATTTACAATTTCAACTTGACGGTAGATTTTGTTTGTTCTTGTAGGAACATCTGGAAATAAGTACTCATATTCAAGTAATTAAATTAAATATACATAACACTGATATTAAGCGTTACCAACACGGACATTAACAGATCCACCCATATGCGGTCCAGAAGCACTTGCTGTACTCGAAGCAATCTCAAGGTTATCAGAACCACCGCATAAAGTCGTACAAAAATATACAAGTAACGTTACAAACAACTTAAAGTTTGTAATGGTAGATATTTACAAAAGATCTGTCGCTAGAGTTAATAAACCTGGTCCCTGCGCCGTTGATTTGTCAAAATATGCGATATGAGATGAGCTTGCTCATCTTATATACCTCGCTTAGGGTTGACAATGATGAAGTTGTTGATTTTTCAAGATAAATATGGAAGGCTAAAGACAAGTCATATTAGGTGGATTGATATTGTCTGGCGAGTTTTAGGTGAGTAGTTAAGTGGGATACCCTACGGACAATGGGAATTAGCATTACAGGACCCTACTTTGTACCCTACGGACAAGATTTCTACGGACAACTCTGGGCCCGTCTACGGACAAGATTTCTACGGACAAAAGCACACCCTGGGACGATATAGCGTCAGTGGGAAAATACATTACGGGACCCTAATATCGAATATAGCGTCAAGATTTATAGCGTCAAAAGCACACCCTGGGACGATCTACGGACAATGGGAATTTTGTATAGCGTCAAAAGCACACCCTGGGACAATATAGCGTCAATGGGAATTTAACATGGGAATTTTAACATGGGTGGACCTGTATAGCGTCAAGATTTATAGCGTCAAATGGTACACCCTGGGCCTGTATAGCGTCAGTGGGAATTTAACATGGGAATTTTAACATGGGTGGGACTATAGACGGACAAGATTTATAGCGACACGTAGACCGTATTGTTAAATTAGAGGGGTTGTACCCTAGCGTCAAGGGGAATTAGCATTACGGGACCCGACTTTGTACCCTGGCGTCAAGATTTTTAGGGTCAAAATTAGAGGGGTTGTACCCTGGCGACAAGATTTATAGCCTCACGTAGACCTCTATGTTAAATTTCGGGGGTTGTACCGTAGCCTGAAGATTTATAGCCTCACGTAGACTTCTATGTTAAATTTGGTCGTTTTCACTTTAGCCTCAAGATTTATAGCCTCACGTAGACTTCTTTGTTATATTTGGTCGTTTGCACTATAGCCTCAAGATTTATAGCCTCACGTAGACTTCTTTGTTAAATTTGGTCGTTTGCACTATAGCCTCAAGATTTATAGCCTCACGTAGACTTCTATGATAAAAGAGGTGATTTGTACTTACTTTGTACCCTACGGACAAGGGGAATTGAACGTGGAGAAATATTGGGACTGTCTAGCGACAAAAAAATATTGGGCCTGTCTAGCGACAAAAAATATTGGGCCTGTATAGAGACAAGAGGAATGGAACAGGTAGGGTCTATTTTTAGCTACAATTTTTTTGTCAATTTCTGCTTAAAAACCCTTGTATATATTTATAGCTACAACCAGTGGAAAACCCAAGTCCATATTTATAGCCTCACAATTTCTAGCTCCAGTGACGTCACTGAACTGGCTGACCTGAATACTCGATACTGTGTGACGTCACTGAACTTTCTGACCTGAATACTCGATACTGTGTGACGTCACTGAACTGGCTGACCTGAATACGCGATACTGTAGGTAGGTAGGTAAAATGAATTGGAAAGAGATAAAGGGAGTTTTATAGGGACAAAGACCAATACACACACAAAAGAAAGGGAAAAAGAAAAAAATCCCTATATCTCCTATCCACACCATCGATCGCGAATGCATAAAACACACCCATATCGACTATCCACACCAACGAATGCGAATGCATAAAACACACCATACTTATTATTCACACCAACGAATGCGAGTGCATAAAACAGACACATAGACTATCCACATCAATGAATGTGTATAACATTTATTTTTATTCTGATGCTGATTCAGAAATATTTTTATTTTTATTTCTATTCTGATTCAAGATTAAAATATATTTTATTTTTATTCTGATTCAAGATAATAATATTTATTTTTTATTTCTGATTCTGATTCAGAAATATTTTTATTTTTGATTCTGATTCAAGATTATATTTATTTTTTATTTTTATGCTGATTCAGAACTATCTTTATTTTTCTTTTGATTCTGATTCAAGATTATAATATTTATTTTTAATTTTTATTCTAATTCAGAACTATCTATAGTTTTATTTTCATTCTGATTCAAGATTATAATATTTATATTTTTTATTTCTGATTCACGCATAAAGCATACACATATACTATCCACACCAACGAATGCGAATGCATAAAATATACACATATCTACTATCCACACCAACGAACGACAATGCATAAAACACACACATAGACTATCCACACCAACGATTGAAAATGCATAAAACATACACATACCTACTATCCACACAGACGGGAAGAGAATAAAAGCACAGACCATATCTACTATCCACACAAACGTACGCGAACGCATACAAAACACACACCATATCTACTATCCACACAAACGTACGCGAACGCATACAAAACAAACCATATCTACTATCCAAACAAACGCTAGGCGAACGCATAAAACACCACATTATCTACTATCCGTACAAACGCTAGGCGAATGCATAAAACACCACATATACTATCCACACGAATGAATGCGAATGCATCAAATATACCCATATCTACTATCCACACCAACGTATGAGAATCCATAAAACACACACATAGACTATCCACACCAACGAATGAGAATGCATAAAACATACACATACCTACTATCCACACAGACGGGAAGAGAAGAAAAGCACAGACCATATCTACTATCCACACAAACGTACGCGAACGCACACAAAACACACACCATATCTACTATCCACACAAACGCTAGGCGAACGCATAAAACACCACATTATCTACTGTCCGCACAAATGCTAGGCGAACGCATAAAACACCACATATACTATCCACACCAACGAATGCGAATGCATAAAACATACCCATATCTACTATCCACACCAACGTACGAGAATGCATAAAACACATACATAGACTATCCACACCAACGATTGAGAATGCATAAAACATACACATACCTACTATCCACACAGACGGGAAGAGAAGACAAGAACAGACCATATCTACTATACACACAAACGTACGCGAACGCATACAAAACACACCATATCTACTATCCACACAAACGCTAGGCGAACGCATAAAACATACACATTATCTACTATCCGCACAAAGGCTAGGCGAACGCATAAAACAGCACATATACTATCCACACCAACGATTGAGAATGCATGAAACATACACATACCTACTATCTACACAGACGGAAAGAGAAGAAAAGCACAGACCATATCTACTATCCACACAAACGTACGCGAACGCATACAAAACACACACCATATCTACTATCCACACAAACGTACGCGAACTCATACAAAACACTCCATATCTACTATCCACACAAACGCTAGGCGAACGCATAAAACACTACATTATCTACTATCCGTACAAACGCTAGGCGAACGCATAAAACACCACATAGACTATCCACACCAACGAATGAGAATGCATAAAACAGACACATATCTACTAACCACATAAACGAATGAGAGCGCATAAAACAGACACATATAGACTATCCAC